>CM067508.1:11691168-11701014 GCA_034509495.1 Acestrorhynchus altus | reverse complement strand
TGTCTCTCTCTCTCTCTCTCTCTGTCTCTCTCTCTCTCTCTCTCTCTCTCTCTCTCACTCACATGTCTCTCTTGGTTCTTAATTGAGGATAGACAGAGAGAAGTAGAGTTAAATAATTGGCGGAGCACAGAGGGAAGCGAAATGGGATAATATACAGAGGGTATAGTAATAGGTGGCTTTGAATCTATTACACTTAGTAACAGGAGAGCAGTAAAAAGCTGATCCAGCTGTATGTGTGGCTACAGTAAGACAACTAACAAGTCTTACATGATCTTTTACAACCGAAGAGACATCCATCTGATGTTAAATCATCAGATTTGTCCAGTCTATCCATTAAACCTTAGTTATCTTCAGTTATCTGGATGTGAAATTGATGTTTTGGAAACAGGTCTCAGGTGGGATGGTGTGTTCTTGGTATGTATGTAGGAGGTCAGTACCTACCAAAAGGTAGGACAATGGGTAAACCATTGAGAGGGTCATGCATGCTCAATGCTCACTGATATGTGCCAGGAATGAAGGCTATCGCAGGTACGCTGTTGCTGCACAAGCTTCTAAAAGAGTTTCTGCTGGCTATATCTAATGGAGCCCTTGCTTTATTTTTTTTATACATTTTCTCCATTTGGTTGACATTAGCATCAAATGAAAAATAAACATCATGCTTTTGTTATAGTTGCTCATCAAAGCTTAGTTATACCTGTAAAATGCACTTCAAACACCTACCCATCATCCTTGTTTAATCATACAGGGCCTGCTGTAAACGTTTCCATACCACCGGCCACTTTAAATGTGTTCTGCTTTAGAGCTTGATTGTAAGCTGAAGCTGGAAAGACTATAGAGCCAATCAGACTGTTTTGCATGATGTAGTGAATGCAAATCAGAAATCCATAGAAAACGAGGACGCCTATGCTTTTTAGTCGTTGTGTTGTGAGAAGCTGTGTGCAATGGAGCAATGCATGTTTGTGTGTGTATGTATTAGCTCTAAGGGCTCTGTGTATGGGGAGTGTTAGTGAGTCATTGCCATCATCTTCAAACAGCATGCTGCTCTCATGTCGTGCAGCCAAAAGCAAGAATTTTAAACATAGACTTTGCTGCCAAGAGGAGTCCACCATTACTAAGCCCATTTACATTTTACAACAACAGAAATGAGTAAAGAGAAAGCACTGTATTTCAACAGTAACTTGTCACAGAGAAAAAGAACCAGTTTCCTACCATGTGTGACTGCTGAAACTGCAGTAACTGTTCTCAAGCTTCTGAGACAATTATATGTAAAGCTATGTATCAGTACCTACTCATTGGGATAATACAAAGGGACCGGTCCATTCCCTTGACCTACATTCCTGTACACTCACTACTCTGATAGCTCCCCCTCAGGGGTCATCAAATAGACATTTCCCTTTGTCAGTTTCCCTGAATTAAGTCCACGACACCTCCAGAAGGCTCAAGAATAAGTTATGGCATCCCAGACCTATTCCCTGGCAGGCTTACTTCACAGGCCTAATATTTACATATCTTCGTAACTGTAGAACCACATCACCCACTCTGGTGACTAAGGCCATAGCTACATTTACAGCATTTAGCTGGCACACCAATCCAGAGCAACTTACAATGTTACTCATGTTACAGAGGAGGGCCAGAGTAATGTTAGGAGCCTTGCCCAAGGACTCTTATTGGTGTACTTAGTTGCATATATTGGGAATTGATCCCCAGTTTCCCACATGGTGTGATAGCATGCTGGTGGTGTTATCAGTTGCGCCACTCCACTTCAATGCCAGGTCCAATGCCACTGTTGAATGTTTGGTGCCACCAGCTATATTCAGATTTTACACACTACATCAACAATAGATGAAAACCCACACAATAGGCGCATTCCATTCTGAAGGCAGCGGCCCAGGTAGTCATTGCCTTCAAGGGCAGCTCCCTCATAAGACGGCATTCTAACTGACAAGGTACCTTATCAGGTGCACTTTTTGGGACACCCTTCATGGTCAGCCTACGTCACCAATTGTTTACTCCCAACTCACCTTCACTCAGGTTAGCTACTTTGTCCCAGTGAATCCCAGTCCGATAGGACGGATCCCAAAGTGGCTGTGGTGATTTTTCTTGCTCTAGCACTTCTGTGGTAGTTCATGTGTGAAGAGGAGAGGACCAATTTAAGGAGGAACCAAAATGTTACTGAGACATTTTACATATTCTTCTCATTTAGCTGGACTGCATTATATATACTCACATCACTTTATGGACAGTTAAAATCATTTTGGTGTAGCTACATGATTTGTGGAAATGTATGAATTATGCAGCCACATTTAATAGTAAATGTTTTGAGGACATTTAAGGTAATTGTCAAAGATAATTAGCTACTGGGGAGGGTATATTATAAAGACATCACAACTTACATATTTCCTAATCACCTCCTAAATATCATTAAATAAAATAAACTGCTTAATAAATCATAGTACTCACATAGTAATGGTGTCACACACTTGCTCACAAATAAAGATATGGATATTTTGCACATAACCCATGTAAAATTACTGCTTTCACACAAATGCTATAAAAAAGCTGAAGCTTTATACTATTAACTAGTACTGGCATTTAATACAATTAACCCCTAAAATAGACCATTACCTTACAGCTAAATCAGCAAATCCCTTTTAAAGAAACTTTCACACTTCAGTGGTTTTAGATATATTAGAAATACTTTAAATGCTTCATAAATCTGTCTATTTGCAAATAAGTGTAAAATTTACTTAACACTACCCACAAGCTCTAAAGTGATCCTGCATTAAGCACGACAAAAATACATTTTATTTCAGAATCATATATTATATAAAAATGATAAATATATAATCATTAAAATATATAAAACAGCAGTGATGTTTATGCCTTAATTGCCGGACACAGTGAAGAGAAGAGAAGCTTCCTCCACTGCCTTTATAAAGGCCTCGGTCTGTCTTTCGTCCCTGGGATCAAAATAATCTGAATTAGTAACAGCGCTTCAGGGAGCACACCATCTTAATTTGCAATAATAAGTCATCCAGTTAAATCTTTTATATAAGGTGACCGATTAGGATAATTATAGCTTCATCAGACTCTCAGGGTTTCCTTAATAAATTAAGTAAATTCTACCTGAAAACATCTTGAAACCATGTAAAATAGACAAATTAGATCCATGTAAGAAGCAATATGTCACATATACTGAAGAACTGGTACAAAATTGCATAAATCTACTAAAGTTCCTCATCTCCACCATGACTCCATCTGCCATGTTTTTAAAATCTGTTTGCTGGAACACTGAGCAGTTAACTGCATGCCAAGATTGTTTTCAGTGATAAGGATACCCGTCCCGATGCCTTCAGTCAGAATAAGGCTGCTGCCTAGTTAAACAGCAGGATAGTCCTTATAGCAGGATAAAACAAAAACAAAACAAAAAAACACAAAAAAACGAGGGGAGGGACACGGAGTAAACACCTTACTAAAATATTTAAGCAATTTCAGTTGCAGCTCATTTACTAATGCTCAAATTAATACGCAATATTGGCCAAATAAAACAGTTGGATTGGGTGAACTTTTGATGAAACTAAGCTGATTTAACTCCCCTGTAATCCCTAATGCCCTGTAATCAGTTACTTTTTAAGCATCTTAAGCTGGCTTGAATGAAAATTGTTTACAGTGTACTGTTGGCTGGATATTTTTGGGTGGTGCATGGCTTTCAGCTCTGCAGTGACACTGATGCATGATGTCCTGCACAGCAACAACACTGTCTGATACACTTATAGCAGCTCTACACACACTACTGCGTCAGTGTTGCTGCCATGCAGAGAAAGCTTCACCAGCCAAATTATGTTTGGTCAGAAACCTAACAAGCATGAATAGTGTAGAATGAATAGTGTCTTCATCAAAGACAATTCATTTGTATTTATTTATTCATTTAGTTTACAGTTAATGCCAATTCACAGTTAATGCCTCCACTCTGGACTGCAGGAGTCATGGAAGTAAACTGACACAGAATGCACTTTTGGTTCCCTCCATCTGAATGGATCAGTCTTTTTCGTTCACTTAAAGGAGTGAAGCTATCAAGAATGACTCAATATTCCAACAATACAATGCAAGCTGCCATAGCACTCATCAAGCAAGGGAGTGGTCTGAAGAGGAGGACGTTCAGGTGATGCAACTGCTGTACAATCACCAAACCTTTTGAGAACTTATGGGACTACTCTGAGAAACGAGAAAGATGTTGAGGAAAAATCCAATCACGGCAGATGATCTGAGGACAGCAGTGAAGTATGTGTGGGAAGTAGTTCCTTTAGATCATGTAGCCTCCTTTTTACTCCCCCTACAGATGGTTCTGCCCCTGTAAACCCCCTGCTGTTACAGCTCTCACATTCCAGATAAAACTGTAACACTTCTTATAGCAAAAGAACATGAACTGCCCCAATAAAAATGCATTTAGCAACATTTTGAAGACACTATGAGATGGGAAAGAACAAAGTATGACTGTTGTGTTGAAGTGTTACCAGAAATATGCAGTCTACCCAACGGCTGGTGCTCTACTTGGTTAGAAGTTGTAACAGAAACAAGGACAATCTCCGCACCTTCTGCTAGGAATAATGCCATCCATTGCCATCCAGTGCAGTTAAGTAAACGTTTTTTGTATTTCTTTAAACAATTTTCTACCAGCTTGATTTGGCAAACACCCACCTTTCCATTTGAAAATCTGAATCGCCATCATGTTGGTGACATATCCTACTGCTTAAGTTTAACTCATAGAATCTGAAGTCTGCACTCCACGGCCAGTTATATGTTGTTTTCTAGGCTTCATAACTCAGGATCTGTGAGTAATCCAGGTAAAATTCAATTGTTTCCAACTGAAAACTAATTGAAAACGAACAGGATTTCTGAGACATAAAGTGTTTTTCAGTCCTCATATGGAATGTTAAGGGTTTTGATCAAAACATGATCAGATTCCTGCAAAATATTGAAATTCTTCACATTATTTCATCTGAAATGGAGAAAATGTGAGTAGCCTATGATCTCCTAAAAATAACAATATCTCGCATGACTGACTATAAATAAAATGTTCTGCTGAATAAAAGTACATCAAACTATGAAAACATCCAACAAAATTGAGTTCTAAAGGTTAGAACCACACTGCCTTCGTTTTATTTGGCCATTGACTTATTTATGACACAGTCTGCAGATGTACGTTAATAGAAGATGTTTGTGTTGGTTGAACTTAAAAGAGCTGTTTATTGAGTTGAGTTGAGCTTTCTTTATTTATTTACAATCTTCTATCAAAGTGTAATGTGAATTTTGCTCATCTTCCGGATTCTGATTTTGACACCGTGCACCAAAAAGGAAGGGACCCAGTGAAGATAATTAACAAAATAATATCACGTTTCACCTCCCACTGCCACCACTGTGCCAAACCCTGAGCTAGGTTAGAGACCCTCCCTGATGCTGTGTTTCACTGTGAAACATGTCACAGTATGGAGGGAAAATACACTACAATTTCCAATTCACGCTGATTTTAAGAGTGTAGACTCTGCAGATGCACATCTCCACCAGGTCATTATTTGTCTGCAGATGATCATCAGCAGTGGCGATGTCACTGTGACGCCTGAGGGGCAGCGCATAATTCAAATGCATGCCTGAGCCACACACACTCTCGCTCCCTACACAACATTAATTAGGATCTGACTGAGCTCTTTCATTTCACATTTCACTGACTAATGACTCTGAGATCAGCCCCTCGTTAATTCCCTAGTTTACCTGTCATTTCATTTGTATAATTATTCTTTAATTATTTCACTCACATAAGGCATCATTATCAACAAAATCTCCACCGTAACGTCATGGACCACTTGTGCACAGAGAGAAAAATGCAGAGCAGGATGTAGCGGCCTGTTTTGACTGGGGTCAGTTCTTAATGATACTCTGAGGTACTTGCTGGAAAGCCCTGGTTTGGAAATAGTGGCACTGTTGTTGTCAGTTTCCACAAATGCAATTAAATAGCTGGTAAACAGTCTGCGTGCAATGACAACACAGTGTCACAACACAACTTTTTCTCCATAGAAGGCCCACTTACAGTAACTAGGTATGATAAGAGATCTTCAACCTCAAGCTGTGCAAGCCGTTTTCTGCCCCACGCTATGAAAAAGCCAAGAAATAATTAACAGTTTGGCGATGTCTCTGCCCTTTCTCTGTGGGGGCGGATATTTATACAGTGACGCTACTCTAGCAAATGAACACAAAGAGAAGTGCTAGCTTGCTCCCAGAGACCCAGGGGTTGGCATCCAGAGAGGATTGTGGGATTCATTAGTTGCCAGATACAGGATGACTCATGATGGTCCCAGTGACCTCTTGTTCATTTGTCTTTCATTTATTCATTCTCTTGCTTTTACTGGATGAATAGTTTTTATGAGCTGTGCTTCAGAGAAAGGCTGCCGTGTCACTCACCGGAGCGAGCAGCAGTCAGACTAAACTGATGCCAGGTGCAGGCCAATAAAAACTCCAATATCAGTGAGCTACAGACAGGAATGGAGAAGGCTTAATTGTACTTGTTTGCTGTGCAGTTTTATAGTAGAAGTTTGATACTTTTCTCAAGTATAACTGACAACGACTACTTTCACCCCGTTCTGAGAGAATATTTTACATTTTTAATTTGTACAGTTGACCTTCAAAGTACTCATTAAAAATCTGAAAGCGCTGGCAAAATTTTTTCTTTCTTTTTGTCAACTCAGTTCAGTTCCGTCCGAATTTTTTTTGTATAGCACTTTTCACAATGGACAGTGTCACCATCACTGCAAGAAGAAACCTTGAGAGAAACCAAGACTCATTCTCTTCTGGCCAGGTCCCTAAATGTCCGTGTCACTGTTATGGAAAACATGTAGAAAATCCAGCAAATAAATAAATAGTCCATATAAAATGATAATAATAATCTAATAATTACCATGAATAATTATCATAAGGGAAAACAGCTAAACAACTGATGATAAATTGTATGAATGATGTGAATTCTGTGTTATTGTGCTACAGAAATGGCAGACTCTGGATGACTCTGGATCCACCGTGACCCTGTTCAGGACAAAGCAGACAGGATAATGACTGACTGACTGACTGACTAAAGTGAAATAATTGTGACTCATAAGAGGTATCATGCATTTGGACTTTTATGGGGTTTTTATTTTTTCTTTTTAAACTATACAATTACATTCACATCCAGTTTTTCTAATTTGTCTTAATGCAATGACTAATACCACTGATAGGTTACCACATTCCACACCATCAAACACTTAATTAAACACATACAAATGCATTCAGAAAACGAATGCACATTAAAACACTCACTTTATAAACTTGAATAAGATTTAAAATACATGAACTAGTATCGTGGCGTGAATTACCCATGCAGATTAATCACCAAAATGTAACCATAACAGTGTGTTTTACTGCCATTGTTACTTTTTACAGTAATAATTCCATCATTCTCAACGCAGGGCTGCAGTGAGGACATCCTGACTGAGCAACTGTCTGTCATGTAAACAGAGCATGTAGATACATCCATTACATTACATTACACATTGAGAATGGCTATGCATCTGCAGCACTATCACTCTGGTGTGTGAGAGGAGAGGTGTGAGGTGTGGGAGTATCATACAAGCTGAGTGCATAAATAAGTATTCAATTTCAAAACAAAGAACTCCACTATTAACTTTTAATGTAGAACAGAATTAACGCTTCCTTCAACTGCTACATCACACACACACACACACACCATGTCAAAATAGTACAAACTAAACAATAATAGAAAATGCTTTCCAACTGAAAGCTAAAATTGCTGTCCCACATTTGCTGATCCAAAAACAGGAACACTTGGCAAAAAAGCAAGAAAATAAAACATGCACCTTCATACTGGTCTGGAGCTAAAAAAAAATAGTAATTAATGGAAACGTATGCAGACACACAATAATGTAATATGTTACTCCAATTATGGTCAGGGTTAGGGTAAGGGTTTAGGTTAGGTTTAGGTGCAGGTAGAGGTTCAGGTCATATAATTCCATTGCTTTGTAACATTCTCTGTTCAAATCATTTCATTTTGGAATGTCAATATTAGTTTGTGCATAGACACAAGGGTTGAAATACAATTACTACACATTGTACAACACCTGAAATGCTCTTTTAGTCACATATGTACACATTCCTGTTGCAACATGGCCCCAAAGTGTGTCCTGCGCTGCTATACACATCTACATGTATCCTATGGGGGACTGGTCTGTTATAAATGTGGACATGTTCACTCACCTATGAAGACAGGTATTGAAAGTCAACAATACTGGAAAAGAAATGCATTGTTTAACTAAGGGATCTGGAAAACAGGCAGAAATTGTGTTTTATGGCTGGGGTGAAAAAGGAAACTGGAAAGTCCTCTTAAACTCCATATTAAAGTTTGAGCAGGTGAGCAACAGATGATTCAGAAGAACACATATCGGTGGAATATGGAGAGTCAGTTATATAGAGGTTATATTCTGATTCTACTCCATTTGATTGAATGGAAATGAGTGGCATTGTTAAATTAAGTTTACAGTATTTCAGGTTGGGGTAGAGTTTTCCCTTCAGCTCCTGTCCTTCTGTTAGTTTTACAGGAGACGAAATGTGAAAGCAAATGAATTCAGAAAGACTTTATCATTCTCGTAAGGGGGGAAGGTCAGCAGTGACCTTGTTCCTTAGATAATGTTTGTGTGAGTGTATGCATGTGTGTGTGTGTGTGTGTGTGTGTGTGTGTGTGTGTGTGTGTGTGTGTGTGTGTGTCTGTGGCAAGCCTTTTGGATCATCATGCTCTCATCTGCCAGGTACTGTCAGTCCTCTTTGAGGTAGCTTCATGAATATCAATGCCATCTGCTTTTGGCAGTCTCTCTCCCACTGTCACTCATCTTCACCCCATGACAGCTGCTGGAGAAGGTTATAGCCTCTTTCATTTACCATAAATAAAAATTACTGCCACTTGAAAAATGGAAGACCTTAAAACACATTTTTGTTTCACAATTTCAAATATCAAGTCAAATAGAGTCTCAATTTTGTGTTTCTAGCAACTTATAATGAAAGTTTAGGTAAAACTATTTTTAGTGAACAGTTTTTAAAGATTGTTTGGAGCATTCATTTTTGGACATTAGTGGAGGACTAGTGTCGATACAACAGTCACTGGTAGTTCTGAATATGCAGGTACTAAAGGGTGCAAAATACCCTACAACTATTTGGAGGTTCCTATGCACTGGGTTATTTGGCTGCAATCCAACTCACCCTGGCAGAATATATCCAGTGAATAGTAACCAAATGATCAGTATTAGGATTATGTACATGAGGATCATTTCAATGTTTATTCAATGATGATTGTTTTCTGGGCATAATTTCAGCATCCATAAAACCTTCAGTGAACAATTTGGAACTTTCTCATACTTCTGATCATTAATCCAAGATGTCCTAGAGTCAGGAGAATGTAATTTTTCATATCAGAGCAGACATTCAGCAGCGTAAACATGTGAACAGTAAACCATAGCTAATTAACCACTGCTGCCAAATTCAGTAAGCTTTTGAACTGTTGAAACAATGCTAATCAGATAAGGATCTCAGTAAAAAGTAAGAAACTATTGCAAACAGTGGTCTGCAGCACCCTAGCACAAGCTAAATTACACTGGGAAATGGGAGTTTTATTACTGTAAAAACGTCCTTATATACAAGGACAATGAGGAAAGTATTTTGTGTGTGTTGCGCTGGTATGAGTGGATCAAACACAGCAGTGCTCCTGGAGTTTTTAAACACTGTGTCCACTCACTGTCCACATTATTCGAC
>CM067508.1:11606168-11686168 GCA_034509495.1 Acestrorhynchus altus | reverse complement strand
TTCCCTCTTCTACTGTAGCCCTCAAAATGATCCAGTGCCCCTCAGTCCCTCATATCAACCCCTTTTAAATGATTATGCTTAATGAAATGAACACTGGGAAAGGAGTAAACCGAGAAGGGCATATTATTTCCCCACAGCTCAAACCACACACACAGACAATGAAGTGCAGATTTGTACTTAAAAACTACAAAGCTGGGGCTGAACTCTATTGAGGTACAATAAGATGTGAGTGACCAGTGCTGGGTGGGTGTTTTGGTGAACACCCCGACAATTGTGGTTAATGAATAATGAAGTTATTTTAATAAAACACTAATTAGGCCAATAGCTAAGTCAATGTGTTCACCATCAGGCATCCATCGCAGTGCTGTAAGCGAAAAGATTATGGTTCCCCATCATTTAAATATTTCACACTTTCTGGTCATTATTTTCTACGACTCTTTAGGAAAGTGTACAGCCGGTTCAGCACCTGACACTGAAGTCATGTTTCTCAATTTGAAACTCAAATGGGCCTTTATAAGACATTACTTTTAATGTCTTGCAAAGGTGCTCCACTCAGAATAACGATGCCTATGCCCTGTTCCCAGTGAAGGCTCCGTCCTCCACAGTGTTTACAGACAGTACTTTGGGCAACAAGGGCACCTTAAAATCTTCATTGCTCATGGGGGTTTCCAGCAACCAGGCCCCTCATATACAAAATGTTTAATGCACCCCTAGACTCAGTAGGGCATCCATGAATCACAGAACGATCCAATTTCTGTACAAATTGCCTCACATTTAACATCCACCAACCACAGGCCTGACACATGTTTATGTCCCTCTTATTAACAGTGGACGTCATATGTTGTAATTGATAACATCTAACATCCTTCACAACCTGCTATATAATAATAATAATAATAATAATAATAATAATAATAATAACAATGCTATATTACAATATTAATAATATAATACAGCATCGAATGTAAGCTTGTTACAGTATGTTTATTGAATGTATGCAAGTTAATGTTAGAAGACACTGGGTGGAGTGGAGAGCTTTGACAGCTTGTTTGAGACATAACAATATCTTGATTTTGTCGTGTTGTGTGCTGGAGCCCATCAGATCCTAACTATGCCACTAGTTCCAGAAAGTTGATGTTAAAACTAGCAGGCATTTAGAAATGCACACTAACTGCGTTTTCAGTCACCATTCTGCCATTAAACAAGGGCCGACACATTTGCAGGACCTGTAGTAATAATGTGAATAATAGCAGATTAAGCTACAAGTAGTGACAGTCTACAACGAGTTCTGTTTACCAATTACAATTCATTTAACATGATCTCTGCCCTTTAATTCAGTTCACACACATTTCAGTTTATATTGTAAGTCATTTATGCACAATGTGTGATTAAATTGTTAAATTAAAAACGTCACTACTGTAATATGCCTTTTAATAAACCTGCTGATGACTACCCTACGAGGCAGAAACAGTAATGTAATCATAGCTCACATTGGGAGACGCTAAATGGAGAATGTTCAGTGGAACATAGTTCAGATTGAAGCCCTGAAATACTGTGGTAGTAATCCAGTAAATATGTGCATCGTGAGAAAGTGCTTAGCCAGCACATGTAATTCTGTCCACTATAGTCAGTGTGTCACTAAACAGTAAGCCAGCCAGTTAGCCAGGATTCAAGTCACAGACTCAGACAGCATTGAGCATAAGATGCACTCTAAACTGAAGTTTTACCTTCTCATACATTCTGTTGAATGTAGGTTAAAGCATGTTAAAGCGTGTCCATTTCAGATGATGGATTGCAATATTTACCTTTTGCACAATAGCTAGTGCTCTTACCACGACTGCCCAGCTAATTTACTGCTATACACAATGATTTTGCTGTAGTGAGAACTGTATGAGAGCACCTAAACATTGAATATCACTTAAGTTCATTTGTCTTCATAACTTCTTTCAAAAAGGTGAACTGATATTTTACGTTCATTACATGTAAAGGGGAATATTTCATTGCTTTTTTGTTTTGCCTTTGAGCAGTATGACTTATAGCTCATGAAATTGTGTAATCAATATAATATATTTCAATTCATTTCTTTAGATGCACTAGCATACATACACACTGGGGAAGTCGAGAGAGGCCATGAGTATATTTTTTGCTGGTTTCTCATTATTGTAATCCCAGAAAAAACATGGTTTATTGATTTATTAAAAACATTATGTTAATATTATTATTACAAACAATATGTTTTTAAATGGAACATCCATTGTTTTTCACCACCTTGAATCATGAGTTGTAGCAACACAAAGCAAACAAGAATAAAAACAAGAGGTATTTAAATCAAATTGAGAACCATTTGAAACCAAGATAAACATTAACCTATTTCCACAATGATAATACCAGGCTTTGTCTATAGGGGTATAAAGCCCCCCTCAAATTCCCTGAAATGATGCTGTTCCATCCAATACTTTTGGGATCAGCGGGTGATCATCCAACATCCTGACCTCACCAACGCTCTTGTGAATGCAATCACATTCTCACAACAATGCTCTAAAACATTAGAACACTCTCTCCGTGTGTGTGTGTGTGTGTGTGTGTGTGTGTGTTTTTAATTAGCTTAAGAATTTCTAGAGCTTTCATGGATGAAAGCCAGTACTTACAGTTCTCCTCCAATATCTTCTTTATCAAATCAATCCTTCATTAAAGTAAATCAGCTAAGTTGCTGGTGGAATTGAACAAATCAAAACAGAGGCTGCAGTTCACAGAGAAGTCAAACCTGTGTTCTTCTGTATTTTTGTTACCAACAACCCATTGTGAATTTTGACCACTAGCTTCATTCTAAAATTTTATTTGGAATGAAACACACTTACACTGTGTAAGTGAGCACAGTGATGTATGTTTGGTGAGAAAGTAGAATCATCCTTTCAGCGTTTTAGTTATTTGGAGTCATAACACAAGCATGATTAACAGCACCAGCCCCCTGTTTGCCTCTCACAGAGCGCCTCACTATGGCCTGGAGCCTCCCTGCACTTCACCCGCTGTCATAAAGCTCAAGCTATCTGTCAGTCACCCCCAGTCTAGTCCATAATGATCCAAAGCTCGCCACCCGCTCCTGACTCAGTGATCGATTAAAATAACACTTCAGCTTTGTTTGGGCCTGTCCTCGATTGTCTATGAATGTCAACACACAGGAGCCCTCTGTTTCAAGGAGAATGACATTGCAAAGCAAAAGAGCTCGACTTTTACAGTTGTTGCTCTCTAGAGAACTTTAGGCCTGTACATGTAGTACTTCACGTACACGTAATAGCTTGTAAATGGTAAATGTGTTGTAGACTTTAAATACCAAAGCTAGTTATCTCCCCAGAAGAAACAAATATTACTGTCATTTTTGTCTCAGATTTTATTTATTCAATGTTTTGTGCCCAAGCCGTTTTATAATCAAAACACAGTATTGCTTCTCATACATGTACACATGTTTTGACTTTTTAGAAGCATGTTGTTTAGTGTGACCATATTTTGGTTTTCAAAAAGAGGACACTGGGGACACAGTCATTCATTGTGGTCAGGATGTTCTGGCTGGGAGGGCTTCAGAAAGGTCTAAGCTACAGGTCCATGCCTGTGTGTATGCATGCGTGCGCGCGTGTGTGTGTGTGTGTGTGTGTGTGTGTGTGCGTGTGTGTGTGTGTGTGTGTGTGTGTGTGTGTGTGTGTGTGTGTAATAAATAGCCTTAATAACTTACAATGTGAAGTTATTTTATTAGCTTTTTTTTCAAAATAAACAAATAAACACAATAACAGAAAAAGCCCAAAACTGTCAGCTAAAGTCAAACTGATTTGCATTTCATCGGTCCTTGTTGGCAACAAGCATGCTGATTGGCTCATTTTAACTTTTTGGCTTGTTCTCTTGAAGGCCAAAGGCCCAAACAAATTCCATGTTGAGCATTATGAGAAGTCTCATTCATATTTCAACCAGTGACATCTCTGTTTTTGACATAAAAACATCTCTGTTTTCATGCTGTGGTCAAAAGCAGTTTGTCCGACATCTGATATTGAACATGTGTGAGAAGGTGAAACTCAAACACATGTTTGAAGCTGTAAAAATCCATACACAGAATATATAGAGACTGTAGAAGCAAATGCTAATGTGTAAGCAATAAAATATGCCCAGGAAAAAGAGGATGTATGATCCTAATATTTATATAATATAAGAACTAAAGAAATGTAAAGTACATATGCATGTAAGTAATATATAATATGTAAACAGTATGTTCTAGAATATTATACTCAAGACAGGAAAGGTAAACTTAATCCCTGTGGGCCAGTACCAGCCCAATAAAGGTCCAGTCCAGTCCAACAAATAATATCAGAATCCATGTCCCCAGACAGTTTAAAAGAGTTGCTTATTTAGAAAAACTCATCCATCCTTAAAATGTTTTTTTTTTCTGTGATGCACAAAATAATATTTATGCACTTCATTGCAGTAAATGTTTTATGACAGTGTTTCTCAACTCTGGTCCTGAAGGCACCCCTGCTCTGCACATTTTAGCTTTATCATCCCCCATGCCACTCTGAAAATGCTTGTTAATGAGCTGATTAGTTTAATATGTGGGGCAGGGGTGCCTCCAGGACCAGTCCTTTTTTTTATTACTGCTAACTCCCTAAGAAATGTATGGTGCCCCAAAGGTGATGTGGATGTTTTTAACTTGTGGCCACAAGATAATATATTAAAACTGTAAATTATTTTTTTAGAGACCTCAAAAATGTATATTGTCACTAATATATCAATTTAATATTACCTGAAGATCTTTTCTTAAAAATAACCAGCATGAGATGTTAGCTCACACAGTTGGAGCAATTTTCAGTAGGGCTGGGCAAAATATCGTAAATAATAATATAATTGAGATATGTTCTGTAATATTTCATTAAGCAGGATACCATCTTTGTACGATTTAATCCAAAAAAGAATGTGAGTGGGTTGTTTCTGTGGAAATTGTTTGGTTTTGCCCAGCCCTTCAGTGTACAGTCTTGTTTAATTTATGCTGTAGCAACATTACAGTTGAAGGTAACTATTTAAACATACACCAAGCTGTGCTTTTGTTGTTATGATTGAATACTGATACTTTAACATTATGCTCTGGTGAGGTTTTCAGGATGTAAGATTAGTTTTAAATGTGGAGAGAGAATTATGCTGTTTTATCAGTGGTGGAAGAGAATTGCAAGGATGAGGAGCACATCTAGAAAGCCTCCAATCCTCCAAAGCCTTGGAAGTTGGATGGTGGAATGGTGAGTAGCCCAGATGAAGAAGACCTGAGATAGTAGGAAGGTTTTTAGGGGAGAAGATCAGATAGGTAGGTTTTTAAAGAGCTTTTTAGGTAAATAGAGGATTGGTAAAATGTGAATTGTATGAGGTAGTCTATAGGATTTTGGAGAACACTTGTTATATGGAGAGGAGGCAGGCAGCAAAGTTCTGGACCAACTGCAGTTTGTGAATGGAGGAAGAGCTGATGCCAGAACTGAGATACAGTAGTCCAAATGGCTGGAAATTAAGGGATACATAAGTGTTTCCACAGCAGATGGATGATCTGATTTTGGCAATTTTGCGCAAATTGAAAAATGAGAATTGATATGAAGTTGAAACAAATACTGGTCAAAAGACACACTAAACACTGACACAGTCCATTAAAACATTTAATGGGAAATGTTATATTAATACTCTGACGGAGGCTGCATGTAGAGGTGAACATTTTCATCAGTCTTTCATTAGTCATCAATATACAGTCTCACTCAGACACTTATAATATTCTAATGATGCAATTCTAGGAAAACTAGGTAAACCATCCCTCTTTTAAAAAATAAGCAGACACCGTCTGGACCCCTTGGCTTGCATGTGGTCTGGTATCTCAAATAAATTTGCTATCCATGGCAGGAGTTTAAGTATAGACTGGCCTAAACATGGTAATCGCTCAGTTTGGTTGAGCAGTGATTTTGCTGTTGGAATGTGGTTGACATAAAGTAAATGTGCTTCTTATTACATTTTATATTATAAATGAATATATATAATGATGTTACTTACAAAACAAAAATCTTGGAAGAAGAAAATTAAAGGTTTTAAAAAAATCGAAAGTTGTTCACAGTCACTGTTTACTGATTTGTCCTGCAAATGCACAAAATATGTATGCATGCATATGTCACGTAGTCTTTGATTTTTAAAAGGAAATTTACTTTGCTTAGCATGACTTAGTATATGACCCTTGTAGAACAGAACAACATTGTAAGATTAACAGTTAGAATACAGATTTAAGATGTGTTATTTGACTTAAAATGTATTTTATTAAATATTTAACTTATATAATTATATTTATATAACTGTTTGTATAAATATAAAAGTATAACTATAAGTATAAGTATAACTATAACTATAAATCATTAAAATGTATATATTTGATGGATCCGCTTAAAAAAATTAAACAACCCACCGTGTGGTAAAAGTAACTGTTGTTATCTAAAAAGACCCCCGAGTCATTGTAACAAACAACATCATGGTTACATAACTGAACCCTTGCTGATTAAAATATTCCAGTATGTGTTCTGTATAATACAGATTCAGCACTGGGTGACCAAATACAGTTTAAAAGAGTATTAAAACCTAGTATAACATATTCTGTTCATAATGAACCATGTATGCACATCTGTACTGCAGTGCATCAGGACCTCAGTGATCACATCAAGACCTGTAACATATTATTTTATGCTGTCATAAAATTTTGCACGCCAGCTGCCCTTTACAGTGAGTGAACATTTCGGGTGGTTTAAAATTAAGAGGAAAATCTTGTGACATGAATGCACATGAAAACATTTCCACCTCCCATAAAGTCACCACTTCAGTTTTATTACAATAGTGATGATACAGACATCACCTTGACAGTGTCTCATTCATCACTAAACCAAAGCTCCCTTGAGATGATATATCTTAAAAAATTCATCCTCATCTTAAATACAATTCTAAATTAATCTTGGTACTACTCATCTCTAAGAGTGGGCTCATCATGATGGTTTTAGTTGTGCATGGTCAGCTAGGCCAGTCTGTAGTGACCCGCTCTACACGAATGGCCCAAGCATCCATCACTCTCTGTGCATGTGTATGTGTGTGTGCAAGAGCACCGTACTGCCTACCGGTCCAGCACTCCGTCTGCTGGCCAGATAAGCTGTACGTCTGTGGGGGGCAAATCTTTCAGCTGACCATGGTTATCTGTCAAATTTTAGCGGCCACTTCCAGAGCTCACAAAGGTCCGCCACAGTGGGAGTTAGCCAGGGCTATGCAATGTTTAATTTTATCATTCATTACCTGTGCCCCAGTAGCCCCATATAAATTATGTAATTGGTTTTAAATAGCTTTACAAATTGACTCTATCACACACAAAAGTACTGAAATGTCAAAGGAAGGACTGTAACACTGGAGTGATGATTCTGCCACTTTAATGAGCTAGGTTAGACAGTGTGCTGAATAGAGAAAAAGCCTTGGAATTGTTATTTCTTCCAGTACATTAGTACATTCGTCTCTTTCTGATTTCCGTCCCTTGTTCTGATGAAGAATGACAGTTCTTGGCACAAGCAACGCTGTTGCATAATGTAGTTGAATTTATTTGACTGACAAATGAAGCTCTTACATTCTTTGTAATGCAAGTGATTTTCTGTGTAGCACAACAAATTATGAACATTCACAGTTATTTTTCATTCTGGCTCTTAGGCTCACTTAATCAGCACAGCAAGCTCGGCCTGTATGTGGGTGAAGAGCTGAAGGCCTGATTTTCTCTTTATATGATATGAAATCACACACGTAAGAAAAGACTTATAAGCACTTAAGAAATAAAGCTTCCTAAATGCTTCTTAGCTTGGATGTGTGCTAGGAAAAACTATATATCAAGGAGGTATTTTAAAAATTACAAATGAATTTAAATAGGAATCCTCTACTGAGAGATCATTTAGGGTTCTGAAAGTTCTTCTCTGGCATTGCTACACCCTTTCCATCTTTAGTTTTAAAGGAAGGTTCTTTAAATGTTTTGATGTGATTTGATATAAAACATGGTGCCTTAATGCCTCTTAAAGCCTCCCACTAAAAATGATTGCAATAAACAAATATATTGCGTGATGCCTTAGGCCCTAGTTGGATGGTTGGGAAGGTGGAATAATGTTGTCTTACTATAGGACATTCTCATAAATGTGTGATATATGTAGTTGTAAAGTATTAGATCACAATTAACCAATCTTATAACCCACCAGTAATAATGAAAATAACTACACTAAAGCAGATGGTTCGATGGTACAGCGTGCATGCTGTGCTGTGTCTGTGTCCTCACTAAGTATAAACCAGACTGTACACAGCCTCACACGCAGCCCTTGAAAGTGGCTGTTTTGTCTGTAATTTTGCCTGCATCCACAGTTAATATAAGTGTTTCCACAGACCTGAAGGATCCATCGTGTCTGTACCATGCACAATGGAATTAAATACCTTCTTGAATGTCTTAGTTCTGGGAAAACCTATGAAACCCTTCTTTTCCAGAGGAAATGAGGGGATATTTACTCACATGTTGATTGGCACAGGATTAACAAACCCTGAGATTATTATTACAACTCTCTTTTACAGGAGGCATAAGAGTGAAGTCAGAAAAAATGACTGACATGGCACATTGGTATGGATGGTACTAAAATCACAGAGAACCTCCAGCAAAAATGATTTTATCCCACTTGTTGAACTAATGCCACCCAGAAAGGGCTTTTTAGGAATTAGCAAGGGGGTGTAAGATGAAAAAAAGAAAAGAAAAAAAAATCTAATATATCTAAAATCTAAATAATAATCATTTTTTCTATGGTCTCTGTTATCATCACTTTAATTTTTTTTTTTCTGAAAGATTGAATTATGCAGAATTTTATGAACTGGACATCAGATAAGAATGACTGTAAGGTAAGTTCACATTAATGAGTGATTAAAGATGTCCTTCAGCTGACCTCACTGTCATCATTAGCTTCAGTTAACGTTATCTACCCATTACAGCATGGACACAGTTCAGTGCCAGATTTAGTACTTTGCCAGTATTAGCAATATTTAGAGTGGGACCAAGCAGGCAACAAATCTCTGGGATATATAGTAGGCCAACCTCTAACAAATATGATCAATATAGGCTTTTTTTACATACATTAAGTACTGAAATGGGTTCTTCTAACAAATTGATAGATCTGTTTCCATTCATGGTTTTTAAAAGAGAACCCTTTGAAAAGGGTATGTATGAAAGAGAAGTTATTTTGTAGATTAAATAACCTCCACATAAAGTAAAGCTACACCAATTCAATTCTACTATAAATGTACATCTAATGCTTGTAGAGTGTTCATGTAGGGCTTGAGTCAGGAGTCCCTGGAGCTAAGATATGGAGATACATATTGGAGCTACAATCCTTTGTTAAAACACTTAAGTGTAACCACCATTTCACTATTTATATTTACTGTCAGATAATTAAGCCAAAGAAAGGAATAACACAGGGAAGAATGTGGGAAGAACGAAAAGCCATTTTACTGTAATTCACCTACTGTGGAATTTAGCCATTTAGCTGAAGCCCAGTGTGAATATCTCTCGTCTTGTTTTTTAATGATCATTCAACTGCTACAAAGCATGGTTGCTGGGTCCTTGAGAACATTTTCTTACAACAAGGATGATTCATTGGATTTGGGCACAGTTGTGTTTCAGCTTCTGGTGAAAAATAGTCTCCATTCTAACCCTCATAAATTCCACTGGACATCTAGAAACAAAACAGAAATGATCAGTCTGGGCCAACATGAACATCAGAAAGGTACCTGAATGATGACACTATATGAAGTATAAGGGGCAATATCCTACAAAAACACACCAAATACCCATAACATTATAACCACTGACAGAGGAAGTGAATAACATTGATTATTTTGTTATAGTGGCACCTGCCAAGGGGTGTGATTTTATATGAGTGGATGGTATAAGTGGATCAGACACAGCAGTGCCACACACCATTATCAATGGTAAGAATGACTACAGCCATAGTAGTGGTGTGTGGCCCTGCTGTGTTTAATCCACTCATACCAGCGTAACACACACTAACACAAGCCCACAATAGTTTGTCACTGCAGTGTCACTGCACTGAGTGTTACTGCAGTGCTGAGAATGACCCACCACCCACATAATACTTGCTTTGTTGTGGTCCTGTGTGGTCCTAAACATTGATGAACAGGGTGAAAGAAGGCTAACAACGTATGCAGACAGCAGTCTAATTATCGAATTTCAAAGTGCTCATGTGTGGTAAGTGAAGCTGATAAAAATGAACAGTGATTGTAGAAACAAGGAGGTGGTCATAATGTTGTGGTTGATTGTAAACCAGTAAAACAAATCAATTTATAATTGTGCTGTGATCTCATCCCCATCATTCCAGAGAACACAGTTCCACTGCTCCACAGCTCAATGCTGGGGGGCTTTACACCTCTGGCATTAGGCATGGTGCCAGTAGGTTCCTGTTTATCTGCCCTATAACAGTCCTATCCTATTGGCATTACTTGTCTTCAGGGGCCAGGCAAGCTGTGTGCATGTTTTATTCATTAAATGCATTTTACCTTTATACATTAAATGTCGTGCAGTATCAACATTTCTAATTATTTTTATTTTCAAAAACATTAATTCAGTTCTATTCCTATTACTGTTACAGTTACAAATAAAAAAATACAAATTATTTAGATATTGCACAGACATTTTAAGAGATCATGACGGGATAAATCACAAATTTAAATCCTTCCTCTTTAGATTTTAAGTAGTTTGATCTGTTTTTATTTTTTTCTTGAGAATCTTTTTAACTTTTGTTTCCAAAAACACAACTGAAGCTTTTCCTCAGTCATTATAAGATATGGATTAAATGTTCTTTTGAGATTCTGGTCCATGTTGGCAATCTAATTTCTGCTAATCCTTTTACCTCATCCAAAAGGTGTTCTCAACCAGTCTTAATTGCTGTAGTCTTGCTGTTAGCTCAAACCAGTGTGGCAATTCTCTTTTTTTTTCTAAAATAGTTCATCATTCACTGTTTGCAGAACTGTCACACTTGCGTCCTTGATATCGGTCGTTATGTTTTTCTTACCTTTCATTACTGTGGATCAGCCAGTGCATGGAACAGTGTTTTACTTTATTTGTGTTTTGTTTATTCAGGTTATCAGAAAATTCTTTTTTTTGTGCACTATTTAAAGGCAGTACTTTATTATACAATTTTCATCATAACATTGACATAAAATTCAATTTTAAAATGGCTGGATATCACCTTTGATTTCCCTAATCGGGGAATTTCAATTCAGAGGTTCCGAATTTAATTCCATTCCTTTTCCTGATCCGATTCAGTATCAGTTCATTTAGGGACATTTCGCGTACAATACTAGGATTTTAACACAAACTGTAGCCCTGAAATATGCAAATGAACTAGCTAATATAGGTATAAGATAAACAGATCCTCCTTGGGATCAAATCAACAGAACGAAGCTGTTCTGCCTCAGTGGTTTTCTCCAGGAGGAGGAGCTGTTGTGCTGAGTGTTCTGTGAGGGTGGTCCTCATTGCACTCTTTAATAAATAAGCTCCAGCTGAGAATCGTTACCATGCATCTCCAAGCTCTGAACTCAGTGTGAAAAGGACCCTCATAAGAGTACAGTGGGTATTTGAACGTTTCTCGTAATTGTCCAGTGAGAGCTGCCGGACCATGATGTTATCATATGAACAGCTGATTGGGTGGGTCATCAAAGACTGCATTGGGACTGACAGACTGAAGCGCATATTTTGTTATTTGTGCTTCTCTCACAACAATCTGAAATATTTTCTGTTCTACTATTTTCCGTGTTTATGTATTCATATATTTTGAAAATGATTATATTTCCCTCTTACAGGTATTGTTGGTAATAATAGTAATAATATTCTTTCTTTTTTAGAAAATGTTTTCAAAACAGTATTAGTGAAACCACTCTTGACTGTTGATGCATTTGTATTGACATAAACTGAATTTTTGTGTAAATACCTAAACCTCAACAAATGGTACGGCTTTTTTAAGGGTTCAGTAAATAGAGAAATGGAGGGTGTTTTTATTGGGTAACTGAAGGCTTGGAAGGATACATGTCCTCACAGTCGCTGTGAATAACTGCATTTCTAGACGAAGGGTTTTTCACTTTGGAATGGCCCTCTATAACAGAGCCTGGACCTGTACATGCAGCTTTTGTTTAGTCTGCTTCTTTGCAAAGGGTTGATAGTAGACACGGCTGCATTTCTGAGCTGCCTGTTTCTTGCATCTGCTCTCTTGGATCACATTTAATCTGGTCAGTCTGCCCTTTTCTGTTTGCAAGCCTGCCTGCTTTGTGTTTGTCTCGTTGGTTTTTTTTTTTTCACAAGCACATAAACCCACTCTTTTCCTTTATTAATAAAACCTGGCCCCATTCAGTTTTTTCTGCTTCGTAAGCCAAGCCCAACACCCCCAATAATGCAATCAGTCCAACTCCAGTGATCATTTCTCTTCACTGTAAAATCTTTATATCTGCTGCTTTGGATTGTTATTTAAAGTGTATAGCACATTAGCACAAAGATGTAATGGCTGCACAACACTGGAAAAAACTGAAAATAGACATTGCATGATTTTGTTGTCCAGTGATATATATATTGCGATATTAAAAAGATATATGAATTTTACCAGGTATAAGGCCCTATGATTTCCACAGTGACGCATATTTTATGATGCAAGAAACATTAAATGAAAAAAAATACAAGAAGAAACTTGGGAAATGGAATTTTCGGGAGAAACATATATTTTTTTTGCTGTAGACTGACATTACATTTGGATTTGACATTAAAAGATGAATATGAGAAAATAGACCCAACATTTCATCTTTTATTTTTATTTATATATATTTACATCTGGATGTGATACACAATTCAGATGCAACAAGATGCAACCAAACTGATTAGGAAATCTTTCATTATGCAGCAAGATAATGATCCAAAACATGCTGCCAAAACTACAAAAGGAGTTTATCAGGGGAAAATACCTGAAAATAAAAGCTGAAATATTGACCCCTTTTCTCACATTTGTTTTTTAATCAAACCCAAAAGTTTTCAGTCTACTGCAAAAATAAATGGATTGGCCCAATACTTTTGGAGGGGAGTGTATGTGAACAGTGTGAATTTTCTTTATCAGACAGCAAAACTGTTACATATGCACACATTGCAAAAACGATTTCATCTCATCAAAGCATATAATTAATATTTTTAATACATATATTTTTGAAAATCAAGTTATTTGGCCATATAAATAAAGTCATGTAATACAATGTAATTGTCTGCTGAATATTGTCATTATATTATTTTGAATTGCAGTCAATAATTCAGCCTCTAAAATTGATCTCCACTTTTCTAGATATTAACTTTATATAACTGCTAACAACCCTGAATGTATGTAGTTTCATAATATTGCTAAAACAAGTGAATCTCACTCACTCATTAGAATCATCATTTTATACGTGCACCTGCAACATAATTGGTTTTAAATTACTCCAAGCAATCAATTTAAGCTTCTAAATTATCATTTCAAAGTTTGAATGTAGTGAATGGGTTGTTTTTTGTCTCTGTGTGTGGCTGCTGATTAATGTGAAAGCAGTGAACATGACTCGGAGCATTTTAAGGAGGCCTGTTTTACACCAACCATAAGGTTAAAACCACCCTCCTAATATATGTACGTTCCCCTCGTGACACCAAAAAAGCAAAGCTGTCCTATGGTGTCCTATGGATACTCTATACTCTAGTCCTGTAGGTTACCAGGTTAAACTTCCATGCAATGCATCAATGAACCTTGAGTACCGATGACCTTGTCATGCTTGTCGTGTATATTTCACCACTCTTGTATGCTATTGTAATTCCACTGATTTTTTTATTTTAATTTTGGGTGATAAATTCTACAAAAACGTTTTCCAACTTCCGACTATTATAAGCATTACATGTTACTGAAAGAAAGGAAAGAAATGAAGGGAACTTAAGATCTACATAAACACATCTAAAACGATTCCCCACTTTTGATTACTGAAAAGCCTGTGGAGCTGAAGTTTGATGCTGAAACCACTGTGTTCTCCATTGACTCACAACTTGGTTGTTTGTTTCTGTGTGTTTTTCAGGATGTGCCTTTCTAACTTACTGTGCCAGGGAGTCTGCACTGAAGGCTCAGAGTGCTCTTCATGAACAGAAGACTCTGCCTGGGGTAAGTTCTCTGTTTTTTTTCTTCTTCTCCTTCTGCCGTTCTGTCTTATCTTTGGTTATAGTCCTTCTCTCACTCAATGTCTTTGATGTTTTCTCTCTCTCTCTCTCTCTCTCTCTCTCTCTCTCTCTCTCTCTCTCTCATGCTTCCATCTCGTAACTGAACCCATAATCTGCCTAAAACAAATAATGTCCACTACAGGCCTGTATTGTTGGAGTTGATTGGCTATGTGGTATGGTTGGTTAGTCACTGCACTGTATGATCTTGGTATTCTCTTTGCTGGTGTGCCTCTAGGATGTGCCCGTTCCTCAAACTGTTGTGGGTAGTGGATTTTAGGCTGCTGCTACATAAAAAAATGGCATTTCAGAACTTACAGGGTAGTTAAAAAAGAAAACGTTTTAGATCACTTTAAATTCAAATTTTAAACATTACATTCACATTTTCAAAAATGGAGTTTGTATTATCAGTTAAATCTAAGGATCAGTCCAGTGCAAACATGCTAATAACAATGAGCATTTCTTTATATATTATGTTTTTAAAATGTCAGGGCATTAGGTGAAACATTGGGGACCAAAAATGGCCACTGTTATGAACAACTGGAGAAAATAAGTGAAAAAATGAGTTTAACAGGTAACATCTTTGTAAATAATGCACAAACCCATCTCTACACATACTCAAAACTCATTCAGATCTTCAGTTGTTATTAAGATTAGTGACACTCTAAGTCCAGTGTTTGTTAGCAATGTTTGCAAATCGTTTCTCATTGTAAACTAAGGAAGGACACAGCAGATGTCAAACATGTCTCACACAGTGCTGCTTCTCCCACTCCAGCTACCTAAAGCTCCTCATTAAGCTCCGTGTGCTAGTTGAAGCTCCAAGCTAGTTGAAGATTCATATTTAGAAAATACTCCTGTGATGCATTTCCTTCATGATTTGCAGTGTGAAGACGTTTTCTTTTGAACATTTTCGCACAGCTGCACCAATGGGGCTGGAGTTATTCTCCAGCTTAGCTGTTGGAATTAACTGTTCCACCTTAAATGGTGGAGAAATGATAGGAGGCAGAATATAACTAAAGCACTGTTTTAATGTGGAATTTCAGCTTTATATTACAACATAATTACATGGCCAACCTTTTTGTTTATATCATTAAAATTATATTTTATATCAGTCATATTCAGTGTATACACGACGCAAAGTTTTGAAATGTCACCAATTTATTAAATCATGCAAACAACTTTTATAACAATAAACAATACCACAAGATTTATTACCTGATTTTTTCCACACAGTTATCATTTTTCTGCCAATCATTCTGTGATCTGACATTCTGGCCGTTCTGAGTGGGCTGGATCTCACAATGTTTAGAGCATTTTACTATGATTAAACTGCATTAATCAAATATTATATAATGAATTTTACATTGCTAAATCCTTTGTTCCATATATCTTTAATATCATTTTTGAAAATATTTAAAAACAATAGATGGGAGCTTTAAGGTCTCTGGCAACCAAAATATCATAAAATAACAATATGTAATTTATGTTGGAGTTGAGTAAATGTGACAGTATTACACTGTAGTGGAAGGTTTCAGGTCAGTTTGTGTGGTGCATGTGCCACGCTACTAAAAACTCAAGCTATGTACTAAGAATTGGTAAATGGAATATCCATACCTAGTATTTGTCGATTGTATATTGTATGAAAAATAGAATGATGTGATCTGATTTTGTACCAAATCTAGTCTCAGATATTGTATGCTTAGCTGTGTGTTTCCTTTTCTTTTTTACTTTTAGACATGCGTCTTAAGTGAGGAGCATTATTTAATGCTTAGGTTGTTTTAAAGCTTAGTAAATGTCAGCTTGATGTTGGCCGATATTCATTGTTTCCATATCAGTTCTTGTAAAGAAAAAGTGGTATCATGGCAGCTCTAACAAATGACAATATACTGCTATATTTAAAGATTAAAAACACCATGAGCAGGTAAATTTAAGCTTTCTGTGGAACTATTTGCAGTACAGAGTTGCTGTTTTGTAATTGTGCGTAGTAATTGTGCTTTTATTGTGCTAAAACAGCTTGTCATCTCCAGCGTCTGCTGAACAGTGTCTGCTGTTTGCTGACTGGATTCTGACACACCAGCATTTCTTCTGTTGCCGTGGCAATAGAGAAGCATGACTGGGATGACAGTGAATGTCTTATATGTGTGTAGATCTGCAGCACACACACACACACACACACACACACACACACACACACACACACACAATTTGTCCAATGAAGCCTTCAACAGCTTCTTGACTATCTCAAACTGTCTGGCTAAATGCTCACTGGTGCTAAAATGGATCATCAGGTTTGGCTTAGAGCCAGGGGGAGAATAAAACTACCCAAGATGACCCTGGCTGTGACAGAGCTGCAGGCCAGACTCAGCCATAAAGGCTAATGCCCAGCTCCACCCTGCTCCAGCTGAGGGCACAGTGCTTCCTGGCTTTAGTGGGACACCATTTGATATAGTACAGTGCTGCAGGGACAACAGATGCAGAGCAGTGCAGAGAGAATGTGTGTGTTTCTGTGCTAATCTGCTGAAATAGAAAGGTTTCATTCATCTTCTAATTTGTTTAATGTGCATATGTATGAATATGGAAGCACCGGTTTGATTTTAGAATCAGATATTACGCTGATCCTCAGGACCAATCCTTTCACTTTAACTCTAAGAACTAGACTACAGCTACATGCCGATATTCAAAGCTTCAAAGACCTACAGGCGCACATTATAACAAACAGAAAGACCTAGCTATCTAGTGCACTGTCATAAAGTATCAATCAGTAATCCAGCCCAGAATAACAAAAAGAATGGCAAAGATGAGGCTGGAGAGGGGAGGCGGGGGAGCTCTGAACACATGGCTATAGTGACACTTTCTATCTGCAGAATTGTTGAATTTCTGTACGTTGGAATATTCTGCTTAAATCCCACTTTTTAAATGCTGCGTTTGGCTGTGAGATTGAGGATTTGAAAAAGTCACAATAGTGACAATGAATAATGAGCACTTGTAGACTAAACCTAGATATTATACAAACATTTGGGTGAATGACATAACTATTGATTTCCTGTATATGTAAGTAATCTTCAGTTACTGTTTATTTGCTGAATTTAACATATTCAGAAAAAAAAATTGTATCCAGGTTATGTCCAGTTTTATATGCTATGCATTATTATTTTCTCCTAGAACAATGGGCTAGACTTTTTACTTCACATCAACAAAACATTTCAACAAATGTCTTAACTGTTACACACAACTGTACCTTTAACCTTTAACTTATTTTCCTTGTTGCTTTGTTCATTAATAATTTTCTTTTCTTTTTCTTTTTTTCTTTTCTTTTCTTTTCTTTTCTTTTCTTTTCTTTTCTTTTCTTTTCTTTTCAGAAGCTCCTCTGTACTCAAGCTTATTAATAGGCTCGTTAAGTGGGACTGTACAGATACAAAAGCCAATTAATGCTTTCAGACAGAAGACCTTCTGCAACTCTCTCTCTCTCTCTCTCTCTCTCTCTCTCTCTCTCTTTCTCCTCTTCTCTCTCTCTCTCACTTTCTGCTCCTCTCACCCCAACCTTGTCTTTGCCCCAGCATCCTATTCTCTGACTGCAGTTGTAAGTTGTTTAGGTCTTCTTTGTAGAGAGTTTCTGGTGAAAGCCAAGTTTTCACTAGTGAATCACAGAGTACAGTTTCAGCAGACATTGTGGACAATCACTGCACATTTTAATTGTGCTCTTTATTTAACACTGAGTTCATTTTTCTTGTCCTGTTTTTTCTGTATTTTTCTTAATATTGGACATTTTTTCCCTGAAGAGAAGAGAAAATAAACAACTAAACAGCATACACACACACACTCCCATTTCGAAGTACACCCATGCTGTAAATGTGCACTTTTCCACTCATGCATGTCAGCGCATAGGCGCTATATTAATTGACACATTCAGTAGGTGATCTTCTTATCCAGATTCTGAGCAGGTTCATCTCTATTTCTCTGCTTCATGGCCAGTGCACTGGTAACCGGCAAACTAGGGATCTGGTTCAGAAGCCACAGTCCAATGTGTGTGTGTGTGTGTGTGTGTGTGTGTGTGTGTGTGTGTGTACAGGCCAGCGTTGGAAACAGGTTGCTCTTAAAAATGAGTTGTGCCCTGTGAGCTCCATTTGTCCTGGGCGTTGCATTCCCTGGGAAAGACTATGGCCCACAGAGCATGTGTGAGATATTAGAGAGAAAGACAGGGCCAAAATGAAACCATCAATTATCATTATTTTCATTCTTGCCTTTTGTACTTCCTGTTCTGCTCATCACACATATTTATGTATGGCACTGTCAAAGTTAACAGACCTGATTATTCTGCTATCTATCAGAATATCTATTAGAAAGTAGATATTTTATTCATACTGAAATATGAATTAAATTTCATGACTAAATCTCATTCTCTTACCTGTACCTTCTCTCCCTTTCTTACCAGTCATTCCTTCATTTTATATTTCTTTTGTTTCCATATACAATATAAAACAGGAATCAAAATATTGTCCAACTGTATTCAGTTCAATACTCAATAGAATGTTTCAACATTATTTATTTTCCCAAATTTAAGGATAAATCAGTGCCTTTTCTGAATATGCATGTCTCAATGATTACAAATGGACAATATTTCAACACCTGTTTAGTTTTTTGTTTTACTACGCCCTCCAAGACCAAGTCCACATATCAAGTAGTTTGTACATTATTGCCTAAGAATCACAAACACTGCTATCAATTGACATTTAAATCCTAGACATTTAATAGTACTAACTAGTGTTTGTACTTCACCATTTTTAGATATATGACTCTTCCAAGCAAGAACTGAAACAACTCAGATGCTACATTGAACCACTCAGATCTTACTGTGAAGTGCTTAAAGATCAGTTCACTAATTGAATGTGGAAGCTGAGCAGATATAAGCTCCATGACTCCATGTTACAGGCCTTTTAAGAGAAGCACACCCATTAAGTATGTGTGCTACAGACTCCCATTGCAGAGTTGAGTCATGCAGCAGGCAGAGAGGTGAGTGAATGGATGGATACCAACATCAATATACTATAGATTTAGTTGGGAGAATATGTAAACATGCTTATTACACAGAATATGAGAATCTCTCACCAATTACATTATATCTGAAGATATAATAAAATGATCAACCAAATAAGATCAACAAATGACAGTTTGGCTAGCTTTCCATTATAATTTGTATCTGAGCAACTTCATGTTGATGCTGAAGCTCTTTCTTTGAACCTTTTACTCAAAGTTCTAGTTCAAAAATGATAAAACTACACTGAAATATTATAATTAACCAAAAAGAAAAAGTTTCCTCTAGCCATTTTAACATGCAGACCATAATAATATGTTTGTTTTGTCCCACTCACAAAAGCCACAAGGAAGTACCAGCATTTTAACTTGGGACACTAGAATTTCTGAATATCGTTGTGACCAATGCAAATAAAAATGAATAGACTGACCACCTTTATATAAATATAATTCCATTTAATTGATGGTTACATTGATTCTTTATTATATTGACCACTATATATATATAATGGCTGTGAAAATCTTTAGTGTAATCTAGCTAGCTAGTCCCCCATGTTCCCTGGTCATGTTGATTTTTACAATATTAAATAAGCACAGAGTACAAATTAAAACTTAAGGTTGTTTATTATCTTTCAGAAATTCCAGTTAATATTAACAAATGACTTTGCTGATGAATTGTGGAGCCATATCATTTATTAAACTCACAGATTTAAAAAGACAACGTGCCACGATAAACAAAGCAACTAATTTACCAAAACTCAACTGCTATTGTTATTTGTCATATATTGGCATTGTCATAGTTATTTTGTATTATTTTATACAGTACTGTATTATTTCGTGTGAGTATGAAGAACCATTCAGGAACCTTTCTTTTAAAGAGTGGAATTGAACTTTCAGTTTCCCAGTGTTTATTGCAGCATTTGTGTGTGTATCCTGCCTGTGTGTGTCCATTGCTCCATGGCTTGAGTTCGGAACAGTGTGAGCATCCCAGGCCCAGCGTTTGCTCAGATGCAGAAAAAGAGAGAGAAAACACAGTCACAGAAACACAGAGCTAAGTGAAAAGCCAGCAACCAGACTCATCAAAGAGAACAGTTAATCACACATGAATCAACACACACACACACACACACGCACACACACACACAATGCACACAACACACACACACATACATACCCAATAATAATACAGTTCTTTTTCTTCTCACACACTGTTTCTTTCTCTCTCTCTCTCTCTCTCTCTCTCTCTCTCTCTCTCTCTCTCTTCTCTCTCTCTCTCTCCTCTGTCTCTCTCTCTCTTCTCCCCTCTCTCTCTCACATCCCACTTGCTAGTCCTTCTCAAACATGGCTGTAGAAATACTCAAATCCAAATGCACATGGTTGCCTCATGCCCAGCCGGCTTTAGCAGCATAGATTTTAGTTAGTTAGACTTTCTGCATAGCAATGAGTCTCTCTTATAGGTCATACAGAGGACAAGTGTAATTAACACACACACACACACACACACAATGACAATATAACTACAACCTCCTCACCAGCATAGAATCTTCATCAGCATGTTGAAAGGATTAACTATGCTGCACTCATCTTATCAGACCACACATTTAGGAGAGTGACCTTGCTGGTGTTTACATCTTGATTAAAGGAAAGAGAGAGAGAGAGAGAGAGAGGGGGAGAGAGAGCGAGAGAGAGAGAGAATGAGGATGATTCAGTGACCATAACGCAGGACATGCCTGGGAAATGTGGAAAGCTGGGCAAATTGATACTGCAGTTCGATTATTTATCAGTGACCAACACTGTCATCAGGGTCCAATTCACACAAGATGTGTCTTAAACATAACAAACTAGTCCTTGTGGGTCACAGAAACTTTAAGTGTCTTTGAGTCTCTGCAAAAGTGAAAGAGAAGAAATGAATGACTTAGTAAATAATTTGCTAAGGCCTTTTGAATGTAATTTGATAAGTAAAAATAATGAAATACTAGAGTACATCAGTCTCATCATTTATTGTTATTTCATATATATATATATATATATATATATATATATATATATATATATATATATATATATATATATATATATATATATATATATATATAATGTGTGTGTGTGTCTAAATCCCAGTGTGATAAACAGGATATTCTTTAGACACTCAGCTCTGCTGATGGCTGCTGTGTTCTAGACAGCTGAAGTGTGTTTGCACAGCATGACGTCTGAATGACACTGTGCTCGAGTAGTTTAGAGAAATGTTGCTCCGCACCCTACGCTAAGAGATGTGTCCATTTAATGTGTGTGTGTGTGTGTGTGTGTGTGTGTGTGTGCAGCCAGACAAAACGAGGCTAGAGAACTGTTAAAGCAGAGCAAATGCATGCTGGAAGTATAGGGTGAAGGGATATGACAGCATGGTTTCAGAAATAGCTCCATGGCTAACACTGTACCACACACACACACACACACACACACACACACACACACACACACACACACACACACACACACCTCATGAAGTCACACTTCATCCTCACACTTGAGAGAAAGGGAGAGAGGGAGTGAAAAGAGAGAGAGACTGAGATAGGGAGAGAGAGAGAGTGTAATAGAGAGCGAGAGCAAGCCCTATTCACACAGGATTTTATTAATGAAGTTTTCAGTAATTATTAGTGACATCAGTAATTATTACTGACATTGATGTCCATTCACGCAGGATTACCTGTGCTCAGTTACTCCCATTTTTCTGACTTAGGATATGAGTAAGCTCCTCTGCTGTTTTAAGACTGAACATTGAATTTTGTCTGAAATGAGATGTCGTTACTGTGTATTTTTCACAGAATAAATCACATCATATATATTGTAATTTCAGCTAAAACATGTTGGTATATAATTTTTCAGTCCATTTATCAGCCCAGGTTATAACTGTAGTGGAGCATTTAGGAAGTTTCACTGAGGTCGTAGAGGCCTGATTTGGGTATTTACCTCCTGTGACACACCTGGCTTCACTCATGAAGATCTCAATAACCAGCTGATGAGATGAATGAGGTGTGCTCAATTGGATAGAACACTCACAGTGCTGTGGTACAAACTCATTTTCAGAGAGTCTCACAGGGACTGGGCCTTAATATCAATGCAAGCACTTAATTGACATTTTAACTGGAGCATGTGACATTATTACACTTTTCAAGGACAGGCAGTGGTGTCACATATTGTGACAGGCTTATTTTTTATATTAGACCATGCCTGATAAAGAAAATAAAATTAAATTAAAAAAAAGAAAATAATAATAATAAAAAACAAATGATAATGATGATTAATATTTAATTATTTTTATTATTACTTAACATCTGTTAGTTTGATCTACCTTCCTCTCTTCTGTCCTCTCTTGGTCTTCCTTTCAAATTAAAATCCCTCTGCATAGTTTTTTAACTGTGATCTCATGACTTTTAATAGTAAGTTACAGCAGCAATAATTTTGCAGGACAAATAATGTCAATTTGTTTGGAATCAGGTTGTCTTATTATTCATACATCAGTATCATGGTCCTGGATAACACAGTAGTTGACTGAGTACTGTACACGTTGCCCACATAAAATGAGTAATATTATTGATGTTAAATACTGCACCTGATAAGACTGTAAATTGGGATATATTTCATGAGTTTTAAACTTCAACCATAAAGGCCTGTATAGAGATATCATTTAGCACAATACATGATACAATAAAATGATTTAGTTAGGGAACAATTGCCTTTATGGGAGCAGCTATGGCCTGTTACAGGGAATCCAGCCTTTGTGACTGGACGGTTACCATGGTTTGATCCCTGAATCCCAGGTGACATGAGACTTTGAGCAAGGCACTCACTTCCTAGTTGCTTTCTGTGCACTGTGGATAGGGCTACCCACCACTCTGGGCATGTGTGCACACTGCCCCCTAGTGTGTGAATTCATTAGCGTGTATGGGTGTGTTTCACTGTGTGCAAGCATAGTGGGTCTATGTGCATTCATGTATATACTACATTCATCCACCCTCTGTTGATTCCAGGCTTTAGTTTGTTTCTGTAAAGTTTATATAATGAAGAGACACTCAGATAATGCATCTCTGAGGAAGTATCTTTTTGTTTGTACTTTAGGGGACAAAAGTATGTACAGTTCCCTTTTACTGACACTTCACATGGTGTGCTTTAGTACTCAAACACAAACAATCTAAGCTGACAAGTCTCTTTGACATTAGAATAAAAAGACCACTTGAATACCCCAATTACCATTACTGCTAAAAACTTCTAGTGCTGTTTGATCCTCCTTCCCCTTTCGCACACAATGACACTCCTTCTTATACTTCCCTCTATGGTGAAGGCTTGGTATTAATCCTCTTGTAGCCCAGTGTAGGCAGCTGTCCTTAAAACACCATTATCTCCAATTAACTCAGACACCTGCCCAAGCTCGGCAGCACACACATATACACACACGTCTGTCTGAAATATCACACCTGGCCTGCTGGGATTACAGCATGCTCCAACACCTGCCCCCGAGCCCCTCGCACAGCACAGAGCACACACAACACGGTGGATTAGAGACAGAGATTAGCGCGGGATAGTATGTGTGTGTATATGTGTGTGCGTATGGAAGTGTAGGTAGTGGGGTAATTATAACTTATGTGTAAGGTGTATAGTGTGTATTCAGCTGCCTTTCTGATGGATGAGGGAGGGTAGTATATTCGAACTATCCATAATGCTCTCTTTGCAGGCTGATCAAGCAACAACTCTGCAACTGGCAAGTGTTATATGATTGCAATGAAAACTCGCAAGAGTATGAGAGTGTAGAGTGAGTGAGGAGGTTACTGGAGTACACAGTGTGGCCTCTCTCTCTGGAACATTACGCCCAGCGCTAGCTTTGAATGAAGTAGACTGTGGCATTAATTTAACATCTCACTACCAACTCAGAAATAAGGATCATGGAAATGACTAATTGACTTAGCCAACTAAAATTGATGAGCAAATTACACAGAAGTTGATGTATTGTTGAATTGTTGGTGATGTCATCATGCATATTTTCTTGCACTAAATGGTAATGGTTTGGAACGCACGCGAACCGCAGATTAATTGCCAAAGTTACCCATTGAAGTGAGGAATATAGTTTTACTGCCACTGTTACAGTAATAATAAAAGACATTCCAGACACACAGCTGTAGTGAGAGCATGCAGCAGCTGTCTGTCATCTTCAGATGAAGGGAGCAGGTGGATTATACCATTACAGAACTATAATGGAACACCATTGCAGTATCATCACTCTGGTGTGTGAGTGGAGAGCAGAGTTGTATTAGTGTGAGATGTAAGAGTCTCATATGGACACAGGCTGAGGAAAAAATATGGAATGTAATTAAAGAAATCAGATGAAATAGGCTTTATACTGCTGCAACATCGCAACGAGTCTATGTCAAAATGTATAAAAAGCTGTCAAAATAAAAGTCCCTAATGGAAACCAAATAGTAGCAAAAAAACTTTCAAACTAAAAGTAAAAATATATATCATTTTTGCTCTTTTGATGATCCATAAAATATCTAGGAAAACTGATTAAGGGTAATATATCTTTTTCCTTTTATTGCTGCTATATTGAGTTACATCTTTAATATTAGAATAAATAATTAATTACAATTGCATAAAGTAAACCCAATTTAAAATGAGATGCAGTTGCAGTATTTGATAGGTTATTTGACTAGAAAAGAAATATTTATAATAATAATAATAATAATAATTATAATAATAATAATAATAATATTAATTCAAATAAAAAGCTTATAAATCAAATAAAATTCCCCATCAGATTGGATGTAGGAAGCATATTATTATCACAGATATTATTTATGAAAATATTCTATTTTATCTGTTAAAATACACATAGTAGAAAATGTTTACACTAATGATGGAGTCTTATGGTGATTTATACAGAAATCACATGAATATGTTATCAATGCTGCAGAGTGGGTTTCTCATAAAAGACCTTCTTACAACCTTCTTATTGTTATCAATTGTTAGAACTAATCCTGATGGCTTGGCAGACTATCTGACATATTCTAATTAAGTGTTTTGTTCTGTACCTCTCCCATGTTTTAGGATAGTTCCACTGAGAATAATTGTGTAATTGTGTTTATCTCATAAATGCTTATCCTTACATTCAGTGATGTATAAAATACATATTCTCAAGATATTCCAGACAGATGATGACATTGTCAAAATAGAGGTATTACACATAAATACAACAGTAATATTAGAAACTTTTCAGTGTTAATTATAGATAGTTGTGAAGAAAGTTAGTCTGGAGGTCTGTTATAAAAATATCTGAGTAGAAAAAGGTTTTATTATGGATCATTGTTTGTATTAGCTGATTCACGTGGCACATCTGCACACTGTCAGATTCAAAACTATAAAAATGGTGGATTATAAGAAGGTCGTGAGTGGGCTTATAGGTGTGGTATAGCCATATGAATGGTGCCTCCAACAGCCCTACAGCAAAAGTGTTATCAAGTTTTCATTTTTAAGAAATGTTGTGACAGGCTTTGTAATGTATGGAGGATGGGGGGCTTGCATCAGACTCCTGCACACGTTGTTGGGATGGACCACCTTCCACTTCATCCCTGAGGAAAATGAGAGAGAGAGAAAGAGAGGCGAGGTTGGAGCTGGCAGAGGTTGTAGTTACTGATGTGGTTGATTGACAGTGATGGCAGATAAGGAGCTGCTGTGAGAGGACAAGCAGACCTGCTTTGAAAGATAAGAAACAGATTAACACACACAGAACGAGAGAGAGAGAGAGAGAGAGAGGAGAGAGAGAGAGAGAGAGATAGAGAGAGAGAGAGAGAGAGAGAGAGAAGAGAGAGAGAGAGAGAGAGAGAGAGAGAGAGAGGAGGAGAGAGAGAGAGAGAGAGAAGATATGCAAGAGAGAGGGTACAGAGAAAGAGACAGAATGAGAGAGCGAGAGAGAGAGCGAGAGAGAGCGAGGAGAGAGAGAGAGAGAGAGAGAGAGAGAGAGAGCATATAGGAGAAATAAGTAGATGTACAGGAATTTGAATAAGTACATTTAGTTTGTATAGGAGTCTTTAAGTATTTGATCAGGCATGTGTTGAGTGTATGTTGTGTGTATGTTTGTATTCAGCTAAGTTTTGCAGCTCCGTAGCTGCTTTCCGAAGGTTAGACTGCAGGCCGTTGTAGGTTGTTACAACTGTCCTATGAAGTCTCCTTCTTAGTAGCCTTTTAGTAGCCTGTTGGTCACAGAGCTGGAGGAGTCTAATGATGCTGCCTGTTGACTTCTCCAGAAAGGTCACACTTCTTATAACTGCAGCATGAAACTTGAATTCAAGTACGTGAAAAACTAACATTGTTTCTTTCCCCCTTTGCATCATATGTGCACAGAGAACTGTGGGTAACAGAGGGCCACAAAGCATATACTGCACACAATATCCCACAATGACAAAGTGAGAAAAGTTTGATTGAAATGTTTGCAAATGTATTAAAAATAAAACACAATAATATAACATGTACACAAGTATTCACAGCCTTTGCTCAATACTTTGTTGAAGCATGTTTGGCAGCAATTACACCCTCAAGTCTTTTTGAATATGGCACACCTATTTTTGAGAAGCTTTTCTCATTCTTCTTTGCAGAACCTCTTAAGCTTCATCAGATTGGAGGGAGAACGTTGGTGAACAGCCATTTTTAGATATCTCTACAGATGTTCAATCAGGTTCAAGTCTGGGCTCTGGGTGAGCCCACAGAGTTGTTCTGAAACAACTCCTTTTTTTCCATCTTGGCTGTGTGCTTAGGGTCGTTGTCCTGTTGGAAGATACACCTTTGTCCCAGTCTGAGGTCCAGAGCAGTTTCCTCTAGACATGATGCTTGACATTGAGTCCAAAAAAGTTTAATCTTTTTGTTTCTTATGGTCTGAGAGTCCTTTAGGTGCCTTTTGGCAAACTCCAGATGGGCTGTCATGTGCCTTTTACTGAGAAGTGGCTTCCATCTTGCCTCTACCATATATGCCTGATTGGTGGAGTGCTGCAGTGCATGGTTGCCCTTCTGGAAGCTTCTCCTGAGCTTTGTCAGAATGACTATTAGGTTTTTGGTCACCTCCCTGACTAAGGCCCTTCGACCACGATCACTCAGTTTGGCCAGACATCCAGCTCTAGGAATAATCTTGGTAGTTCCAAAGTTCTTTTTTTGAGTGTCAATTTTGAGTGTCATGGCAAAGGCTATGAATACTTATTTACATGTTAAATATTTGTATTTTACCTTTAATAACTTTTCAGATTTTAAACAAATGTTTACTTTGTCATGGTGAGGTTTTGTGTCTACAGTATTGAGGGAAATAATTTTGGAATAAGGCTGTAACAAGTGAAACGGTGTGAATACTTTCTGGATGCACATAGTTCAGAATGTTTTGATGGATTTCTCTTCTGCTAATGAAGGGTTCTTTATTTTGGAGCCACTACTATGTCATAGTGGCCAAGAAATGCAGCCGTAGTTTGCAGATTGCAGATTGTAATAGTAACCAAAGTCACAATTTAGTGTATACCAGAGTTTGAACTTCACAGTTTGGCATGATGTTGGTAAAGCAGAGGGTAAAATAGCAGACAAAGGGGTCTATTGCATATATAGCATATTGTTAAGAGCTTGCAGCTTAAGGAAGTGGCTCCCACACTTTTTCAGGGCAATACCCACATGCATCCATTTTTATTCAGTATACTATTCTTTTATAAAATGATAAACTATTATAAAATAATGACTTTTATTAGCTCAGCATTCAGCTCTAATATCCAGTATGAACACATTAATACAGTTCAGTAATATTGTGTCCTGATCTGTGTTGATCTGTGTTGATCTGTGTTGCTCTGTGTTGCTCTGCTCACACTTAAATTTCATTGTGAAATGGTAGAGCGAGGAGTACATGCAACATTCTCTCTACCACTGCAGACAAGTGGATTTTTTCTGACCCGAGTTCAGCAGTAGGGAGTTAATGGTGCAACAAAACCTCAAGTATGGTCATGCGCACAAGAATCCCCACACCAGCAACTGCCTGTCAGTTTGGCTGGTGCTCTCACAACGTCTTTGATGCACATTGTAAACTTTGTTTCCCAAGTAACTTAATCAGTCATTGCACACACTCAATTCCTCATGGAATTATGTGCAGAAAACCATGACCCCATACTTATCTACTATCTAAACTATTCCAAATACAAATGATCTGCATGTGTGTATAAGGTTCTTTCCTTTCACATTTCTGACAAAAACGGTTCTTTTTGGAACCAAATGGGTTTTCTGTGGTATCTCTCAAATAACCCATTGTATGACTCTTATTTATCTTATTTATTTTTATTTTATTAGAGTTAACAAGAAGCCAAACACTGTAGGTAGATAAATTCATCCTAAACTCTACACTGTGAGCTCCTGCTTCCCCTCAAAAACAAGCTGTAACTGTCAGTCTTAACCTGAGTCCCTGTCAGGTGTCACTCAAATTATGTTTTTCCATGGCAAGACAACTCCGGTGATATTTGGCTTGACTTTGACTGACTTTGGGCTGACTTGCTCCCAGCAGTGGCAAAAAGTCTGCTAAACGAAATGTACCTCTGTAACAGAGCAAGCGGTAGTAGCATTTAAACAGGAACCTGGATCAGTGTAAACAATCCTCCGTTTTAAATGCTATCATTAATGAGACATTCTGAAAAGGAATTTAAGAATGTGGAATTGCCAGCATTCTTGCAGTTAGATTTTGTACATTGGAGCAATGCTTCTGAACAAAATGTGGCTTTGTGGATGGATCTCTGAAACATAATAAGCTGCACATAATGTCAAAGTTCAATACCAAAATAAAGTTTCTCCATACAATATTTCTAAGCCAAGACTGTAAGCCAAACCAGGAGCTGTTGTTGTTGAGAGTGTACTTTCTCTTGTTAACATTGATACACAGAACCTCTTCTGCTCTGTAAGGAGAAAAATCGATGGCTCTCATAAAGAGAGTGGAACTCACTGGAGCAAAGTCACTAATATCTCCTCATTTAGAGCATGTGTAAGGAGTGTTCAGCTGAAATTGGCGTGATGTGAAAATGGAGCGCTTACCTTGTATGCAGATACTTATCCAATGAGAAATACAATAGAAGTAGCAAAATATACAACACACACACACACACACACACACACACACAAACACACACACACACACACACACACACACACTTACAAGAGAGATGTATGTCTATAGATTAATAATCCCAGTAGGAAAAGAGTCTAATGGATAGAAGCAGAGACATCTAATCCAATAAATACATTACCGGAGACTTAGCATTGCTTTAATGCCGGTCAATATTCTGCTGCTTCATTAATCAAGTCCTTATGTTAAAATACATTAATAAAATGTAATCGTACTGTTTAATCAATACAGTCTGCTACCTACTTTACTTTTCCTTTTTTCCTTTTAGTGTTTTGAAGCCTAAAGGAACAAGGGAATATTTTCCTTTTTCTTTACTTGTGTGTGTGTGTGTGATTGTGTGTGTGTGTGTGTGTGTGTGTGTGTGTGTGAAAAGAAAAGCAAAGCATGTAGAAGACAAATATATAAGTCTATATTTGTTTTAAAGCAGGCATGGGGAACCAAGGGCTGGTGTTCAGCACAGTTTACTGATTTCCCTGCTCCAGTAGACCAAGTACAGCTGGTATTTAACAGGTGAGATGAATTAGGTGTGCCTGGGCAGTAAAAGCACAAAACCGTGCAGGAGTCTGGCCCTCCAGGACTGAAGTTCTTCACCCTGTTATAAAGCTAAGTAAATGTAAAGAATTGTAAAGGAAATGATAATTGTTTAAAGAAGAATAGAACTTTAGAACTAATTGTCTTTTAATGGTTATATGTTAGAAAATGTGCCTACTTTCTAGTCATATGGAGTGAGTTTAGTAGCCTAAGTCTAGATTATTTCCAGTGATGGTTTATCATTTTAGTTCAAAACTAGATTTAATGCATGTCTAGGAAACCTAAAGGCTAAAGAAAATTATATCCACGATGGCTATAGACCCATAATAAATATAAACATGCACCTTTATGTCTTGTTAAATAAAATGTAATAAAAAAAACTTTTATTTTAACCAATTAACAGTTAATGTGACGCTGACCATGTAAATGTGTTTGGTGAGGTGTTTTCTGAGTCCTGTCCCATTGGAGTTGGTGTTCAGTTGACTGATTGGAATTAGGAGACTGGAATTTTTCTATCAGTTGTTTTGCACAAACATATGAGGATACACAAATGAGAGCACCAAATGCTAAGAAATTCTGAAATTCATGCTAAAACGAACCATTCACTGCATAGCTCAGTACAGTGCATGCTGGTTAGTTTTTTTGTCCGACTTGCATTACGATGACATACACTGTTACAACTCTCGCAAGAGTGAGGCATCTGCAGATTTCAGACGCAGTCAGCACAGTTGCTTCCCATGAGCTGCTCAAGCTGAGAGATGGCTTGATGACGACCAAGCTTAATCCTCAATACTCATTGTTTTCACTCTAAAGTGTAAATCTCTGCTCATTGTTTGTTTGTTTTTTCATTTTACCCATTTAAAGCCTCCAATGCCTTTTAATAGCACTAATTAATTTAACATTTTTCTATTAAAATATTTTTAATATGAATGGAAAAATCCAGACTACATTTTTCAATTTCAATTTAAATATCACTTTGGCCATGCTGGAACCCATTTCTGTTGATAAAGATACTGTATTAAAATGACATAATTAAATGACATAACCTGTGTGTGTGTAATATGTGTAATAGTTTCCGGTTTAACACTTGGTCATCTACTGGCAGCAGTGCATTTGGAAAATGCTGGACTTACCCTACAACAGTGATCAAGAATATTTCATTTAACCCACAGGCTATTAAATAAACATTCACCTTCATTATTTATCACATTCAGTTTCTTGCCATAACAGAGGGACTTCTATAACATCCACGGCTTCTGCTACAGTGCAAACACTGCGAGATCTGCCATACTTCACATGGGCTGCAGGGGGTGACTGTCTGACTGATCACCAAGGTGACGTGCAGTTCATCTCAAACAAGCCTGTTGTCTTTCTCCTCTTACATCACACATTTAAATGTTGAAAATGATTTGCATCTTACAGTAAGTTTTCATTGTATGAATGCAAGGCGTTTCTTCTACAGTACAGCGAACATAATCTCAGAAACTAGGGCAGAAAAGTCTACTTTGCATTTCCTGTGAATAATGTCAATATTGTTCCTCTGGATTTTGCCTACAAGGAGGCGGAATATTGATGCAGATGCAGATTCTGAACTTTTCACCCACAGCTTTTCTGGAAAACATCCAGGGGAAGCATGCAGCAGGTCAAATGAGTCTGTAGAGGAGATTTATCTCTTTACTCAGAAATGCTGTTTTGTCATTAGAATCGCTGCCAAATGCAGGTTTGTTTATATCAGGTACTTGTAATGTCTGGAAAGGGAATTGCTGTAGAATTAACAGACTCCCGACAGAGTGGGCAAATACAGCAGCTCCAAATATCAGACATCAAATATAGTACAAACTTCTTCTGTCTGCATGTCTCTGCTCCCAGAGGATTCAGTTTAAATGCACGAGAATGACAAGTTGAGCAATCGAAGGACATTTAAATGGGTTTTTCCAGAAGATAAATGTTTGATACTCACGTATTAGGATCTGTTGTGTGAATCAAATGACACAAAATAAAGGCAGATGGGAGTTTAGCTCCATTGGTATGAGATCTGATTATGTCTTCACCTGCTTGTAACCTGTCAATCAAAAATGTACAAATTCTCTGATCACAGCTGTGTTACTTGTCTGGGGTCTTCATATCAAATTATTAATTTATTTATTAGTTGTTCATGTCTTGCACAAATAAGCTTTTAGATTACTGGCTGATAGAAATGTGTCAGTAAGCTACAGGATAGTTTCACTTATTAATTTAAAGCTTGAATACTTAAAATTTTTGCAGAAACTTTATGGTTCGTACTGTATTATGGGATGAAATAAGCGACCTTATATTTATAGATGATATTATTTTCTCTGTCAGAATAACGTTATGTATATTAACAATGGGGATCATGTTGGCCTGAAGAACAGAACTCAATTGACATTAATTTATCATGCTTTGTGTAAATCTTATTGTTGCAGTCCTATAAAAAACATGTATATTTAAAATGAAGACTTTACAGGAGAAAGCAAACATCATCTTAACTTCAATGCGAACTAAGAATAATTAAAGTAATTTTAGAGCATTTCTATTGGTCCATTCATCATGGAATTCTGAACAACTGTCAGATTCACATTATGGAGAAAGCTGGAGAAAAATGGAGATACATGGTTTTTCATTGGACAGTGATATGTCATTATTCATTGTTGAACATGAAAATATTACATACAAAAATGTAGCTGTCATTTCAGATGTCCATTCTTTATTAAACATTCAGAAATTTTTGCGAAGCTGTTTTGGTAGTTTTGAGGCCTTAGACAAATGGAATTGGGCTTCATAGACACATTGTTTATTTATTCACACTCCATTTAATTTTATTTACATTTATGCAGGGACAGGCCCGGTGTAGATGGCTACATTTAAAAACGTCATCCTGCAGGCTTGCATTGACTCAAATACTCCACGTCAGTAGAGACAGTTACTCCAACAAAGCTTTATTTCAGAAGCAAAAAGGAATGAACAGGTGCCCCAATAGTTTTGTACATATTTTGTACATATTGTGTACATCGATGATATATACAACTACATACAACACGTAATATGCTTATTTTAATTGCACCACTTATGAAAAAATTTTGATTTCCATTCTCTGATACCTGATGAAGCATTGTCTACAGATATCAGCCTAATTCTTATTCCTTATGCCATGTCTAGCAGTTACTTTTCCATAGATCTTGGGATGGGCATGAATAATAAGCTTGCTACTACTACTTGCTACTACTATAATACTACTACTTTTATGAATATTACTACAACTATGACTACAATAACTACTACTACTACTACTACTACTACTAATAATAATAATAATAATAATAATAATAATAACATTCATGTTGTAGCAATTATGTTTCTCATTATTTGAATTTTCTTTTTGAGGACATGTGACTCTGGTCAACTCTTTCATTATAATCGAAGATATAAGAGGGGAAGCTTTTACTGTGTGTGTGTGTGTGTGTGTGTGTGTGTGTGTGTGTGTGTGTGTGTGTGTGCTCGCATATATGTGCACACAAGTGTGTGCATTAACTCACACCTGAAGCTCTTAACAAGGATGTATGGCTCCCTCTGTCCTCATCGGCAGCCTTTCTTCCTGCGTTTTTCACCCCCCTCCTGCCCTCCTTTCACCATCCCTCGTTCAGACGGACCTGTGTATCTGGCAGAGATGTGAGATGTGCCATTACGCGACTATTACCGCATTCTCACAGGCTGACAAATTATGGCCGTGCGGTGAATGGTGAGCAGGCAGGCAGGCGGGCGAGCGGGCTCAGGCCGGCTGTGCTTTGCTGTCAGGCGTAATGGAGCTAAAGCTGTTATCAGAGGGCATAAGCCGCTCCTGCAGCTCCCCAGACCCCCCGGCTCCTACACCAGCCCCGGCCCACTTCCTCCTACCCATGCCGGCCTTGCTTACCCAAGCATGGCTAATACCTTATTATCATCTCATTTCTGTGTGTAACTGATTAATTAGCAGATACTTTTAAGGCTTTTAAGCGCCACCTCTGGCCTCTTTTAGCTTTTAAAGCAGCCTGAGCTCAGACTGGAAGTAAGGTGTTGGGGTTGAGCAGGAGCAGAGGCTGAAAGGTTGGGGAAGCTTTACCTCAAGCAATCTGAGTGCTAATGCTTATGTTTTTTCCTAAGCTTTTATGATTTGGAAATAAATAAGTAAATAAATATGCGATTAAAAGGAAAACAAATGCCCAGATTTGGCATGCCAGCATAATTTTGCACTCCCTCAGGATGTGTAGGCACTGGTGCACAGCAGAGCCTGTGTGAGGGTTTTTTTTTTCTTTTTTATGGAGGGAAAATAAGTTCTACATTATTAACATTTCAAACATCTGAACAGGACAGAAATGGCTTGGCAGAGTTCCTGGCCTTTTTCCACACTTGTTTTCCACAAACCTTGTTAGTGTAGCTTCTACAATATTTGTTCTCCCCTCCCCGACTCCCCAAATGGATCAATGAAAACAGCTGCAATAGGACTCAAGATGACAAACAGTGCAACATTACTGTCACACGCAGTAGTGCTGAGACCAACTCTGCATGGAGTCGATTATTACAATGAGACTGGAATTGTAACTGCATGCAAAAAGAGCACTGCTGACCCTTAGGCCTGGAAAAGACATTCAGGCTCAATGTAAAAAGTGACCTGACTCAGACAAAATTCATTTAGTATTCAGTAGACTGTTCACAGGAACATCTACTGACTTTTCTATGTCAAGCCTGCCAACTTTTCTTCTTTGTTCAAACCCAAATGGGCTGAGAGGAACCGAGGGGTGTTGGGGGGGGGGGTGGTTGAGTTAGTAGGGCTGGTTCATTGGTTCGGATGAAATGGGGTTGGGAAGACAGGTTTGGTTAATTGGTAGGAGTATGGGGAGACAGAACTGGTTCGTTGTTAGGACTATGCAGATGAGGAGACAGGGCTGGTTCTTTGTCAGGGGTATGGGGGTGGGGAGACTGGCTCATCGGTAGGGTAAGAAATAAAAATATCCTGCTATAGTGTTGCTTGGTGGTTGATTAGTGGTTGTGTTAATGTTGTAAGTGGATGTTATAATGTTGTAAAGTAGTAGGTAGATGGTTGCTATAATTTGCTAGGTGGCTGCTATGGTATTTCAGGAGGTTGCAATAGTGTTGTGTAATGGTTGCAAAGTTTTGTTAGGTGGTTGATTGCTAGGGAGTTGCCTAGAAACTGATTGCCTCAATTTTTGTAATTAATTTAAAATCTATGAATAACTTAAGTATACACACACACACACACACACATATATATATAATTGTATAATTTATTTATACCCCTTATCCAGCTGCTCCACTCACATTATGCCCTTGCCCTAAATCAAAAGGCTTAGTACATCTGGTCTTCAGTCCAGTGCTGGTTCTGGTCTTATGAGCTTTGCCCAAGTCCAAACATCTGCTGCCTTTTCAACCGTGTGCCCTCTCACCCCATCCTTCTCCATCCTCACCCCTTTTGTACTAATTCCATGGATCCTCCGCTGAATGCCTACTGGGCTCGAAACAACAAAAAGGCACTCATGTTCCTTTAAAGTTGAGCTTTGAAAAGTCTTAATTCCCTCCCCATCTACCTCCCTCTACCTAACACTCAGTGTAGCACAGCACATCTGGCCCCAACACTGCCCTTCAGAAGACAGAGGGGGGGTATAGGGGGGTACTGCAGTGCCCTCAAGGTCTCAGCTGTACTAAAAGGCACTGTGCTATTAAAAGACATTAGAGCCATAGGTGTCTGCACCAAAACATCTAAGTCCCTGACTCTCTCTCTCTCTCTCTTCTCTCATCTTCACACACACACACACACACACACACACACACACACACACACACACACACACACACACACACACACACACACACACTCACACACACACACACACACTCACACACACACACACACACACACACACACACACACACACACACCCCTCACTCTCCACCATTCTCTCTCTCTCTCTCTCTCTCTCTCTCTCTCTCTCTCTCTCTCTCTCACACACACACACACACACACACACACACACACACACACACACACACACACATCTTCTCAAAAACACACTCCCTTGCACTCTCTCTGTCTCTCTTTCTCTATCTGTCTCTCTCAGGAGAGATGTCCATGAAGCTCATTATGACCCGGCTCTGAGAAAATAAGGGGAAAAGACAAACCCACAAACACCACCACTCTAGCGTCCCATCATTAAGCTCACTCAAACAAATGTTACTCAATAGAGAGGTAAACCTGCATATACATTACAACAAAACTATTATACCAGAGTGATTCTCTGACAGGAAAATTCTTTTTGAAAATGATCCATGATTTATGTGTGAAAATATGTGACCGCCATGCTCCAACCATAAAACTCCAACCCAAAGAGATCGTATATTCATATAATGAATGTTCTCTTTGTATAGAGTTCAGAGTACAACCTCCGTGGAGTGTTCAGCCTTATTTGAGTGCAACATACATGATATGTCCAAATGTTTGTGGATACCCATTCAAATAAATGCATTCAACTCCTAAGTTGCACCCATTGCTGACACAGATGTGCAAGCACACACACAGCTTGTCTAGTCCTTGTAGAGAGGTTTTGCCAATAGAATAGAACTCTCTAGAGCAGATCAACATTAACCTCTTGGTACCATGCCTAATGCCAGACGTGGGTTCTGGATTGATTGTGCACCATCGAGTAGTATGGATAAGTGGAGCAGTTTGGGATGATGTGGTTTGGAGACCATCCAACCTCTTGGAAAAACAAGACAAACTCTTTGAATTAATACCCTTGACTTGTAAGAAACAATGAAGGAACATGTAGCACTGCTTGGGAAATTCAAGTGGAATTCTGCACAAGACAATTCCAGAGTGTGTGCATAAAGTAGCATAAGTGGGATGCACATATGTTGGCCTCCCAAAAATGCATGAATTTGTCATGCTAATTTGCCTTATGGAGTGAGTGTGTGTGCTACCCTGTAATGGACTGGTGCCCTTTACTAGGGGTATTCATACCTTGTGCATGATGACTCCAGGTGGGGTCATGATCCACTATGATCCTATTCAGGAAGATACAGATAGGATCAGGACTATTTATATTTTGTTAAATGTGCACTTTAAAAAACATCTTGAACAAAAATGAATGTTTTTAAAAAAACAAAAAACAATGCAACAACAACAACAACAACAACTGAGTACTGTAATCTTTTAATAGCATAATAGTCACACGAGTAGGAGAAAAGACAAAAGACAAAAGACAAAGAGCTGGTGCCTCCATTGTCACACCAATTTTCTTAACCTACTTGCATGGCCTATTTATTCTGGGTAACTCATGTAGTGTGTTAATTTAGTTGTACTGCAGTGTGCAATTTACATAGAAATATGACACCAAACTTCATTCCATCAGTGCAAAACAGTGAAGACCTTGAAGTGCTGAGTTTCAGTTTGATGTGTTTGTTTTACTTAAGTATATCTAATAAATATCATTTTGAAAATATTGTCCTCAAAAGCAGTCGTCTTCTGCCAGGATGTTTCAATGGTTAACTGTCTTTAGTAATTACATTCAATTGATTGATGGACCTCATGGTATCTCAGTGTAATTGTGATAGTGTGTGTGCTGGAGATGCTGTTGGGTATAAACAGTGTCTCTGGTTTCATTTAGAAATCTAAATAAACACCATGATCCCAGCTGAGGGCCTGTGGCTAGTGTCATTCCAATATCACCACTCAATGTCACTGTGCTGGCAGATATACACATGAGGAGGTGGGGGACAGAAAACAAAACAAACGAGAAAGAGAGAAAGAAAAAACAGACAAACATAAAAAGTGATATATGAATATGGTGAGAAAGAGAACATATGAACAGAGAGAATGAAAGAAAGAAGATGAGGGAGCAAATGAGATGTGCAAGAAGGAAAGAAAAATACAGAGAAAAGACAAATTCAAGAGAGATATGAGTGAAAAAGAGTGAAGGAATATAGAGAGATAAAGTAGTGCACTGTGCATGCACACTGGGTAATTTGTTCTCTGCATTATCCCATACACATGCAGTGATACACATACACACTAGTGGGCAGTGAGCTCACATGCCTGGAGTGGTAGGCAGCTCTATCCATGGCAGTCAGGGAGCAGCTGGGGAGTTAAGTTCCTTGCTCAAGAGCTCTTCAGTCATGTCCTGCGAGGCAGATGGATGAAAAGAGAAGGAAACAAAACCATAGTTAGAGAAAAGAGGAAAACATAAGTGGAGGTGCAAGAGAAAAAAAAATAGATCATGATAGTAGAGTGAAAGACAATAGAAACAGAGAGTCCGAAAACAAGTGAAAGAACTGAGTGAAGATTGATCACGAGAGAGAAAAGGAAAAGGAAGCAAAAGCAAGAAATACCTAATGAGGAAAAAGATGTGAGAGATAGAAATAAGAGGTAGAGTGAAAGAAAGAGAGTGTGGGGAGAGAAAAAAAACATAAAGAGAGTGAGAAAGAGGGAGAGAAAGATGGGGTAATTGCGGGCTGTAATTCTGTCTCGCTCAGCTAGCGAGGTTTTTACACAGCGTCTGGAAGAAGATATTTCATTTTTTCTGTCCATTACATTCTCCCTTTTCACCCCTCTGCCTTCGCTTCTGTCTGAAGCGGTAATATATGAGGACACTTCTGAATGGAGAGCAGGAGAGAAACAGGGAGAGAGATAGAGGGAGAAATAGAGAGATGTAGCTGTGGAGGAGAGAATTAGATGCTGGAGGGGAAGGGGGATATACCTGAGACATGGTTGATGCGATAGCAGAAATGATATGTTTATAAGTGTGTGTGTGTGTGTGTGTGTGTGTGCTTGTTTTAGAAGTCTTCATGACAAAAAAAAAGAAAAACAGAGAAAAAAGAAAAATACGATAATAGAACGAACAGCATTTTGTGGTACTGAACAATCCCTAAAGCACACACGTTCTATGTGTATTTGTGAACAAACATAAAGATACAGAACCATAACTAAAATAGGACCCTATGATTCCACAATGTGAAGAACAATTTACAGATTTGTGGCATCAAAATAGATTTTTGATAAAAAGTAAGAAAATTGAATTTATTCTCTTCTGTACTACACATCAGCATGCTTTTTTTGTGTGCTTGCATTGTGGTGTATTGAGTGGAAATAATGTTCAACAGACTAACTTTGTTTATGGCAATAGCATTAAAAAGGCTGTTAACTACAAAATTCAGAGCATGACAGAGTACCCAGAGATATCTGTGAACCAGGGCAACAGCATTTCCAAGAGTTAGTGTAGACAAGACGCAGGTTACATTGTTCACACAGCAGGTCACAGAAAATCCAGTCTTTTCCATCATGTGCAACCCAGCCGAACAGCAAAAAACACACTGGATCTGATGTTTTCAGTTCCCATTTGGGCCACTGTTATATGTGGTACTGACGTCTGATCCATATCGGATTCATGCTAAACACGCTTGAATTCATGCAACATTTATGGCAATCCAGTTCAGCACTCCTCAAACCAAAGAAGTGACAGTTTGGGAGTGGGAACTGTTCACACAAATGTTGGATATAGATCACATTAAAAAGGTGGTGTGAACAACCAAATAAAGATCAGGTTTAGTGAGGAAACCTGAATTGGGCCTGTTTTCCTGCGTTATGAATGTCGCTTAAAAGACACTTGCAGGGACCTTTTTGAATCCAAAGCACATCTAATGAGCAGAATGAAATTAAGTTCAGCTAATCTCCCCTTCCAGAGCAAAATAAGCATGAATTGTGGAGGGTTTTATTGCAGAGTCAGACTGACCACTCAAACAATGAAGATGATCCGTTCTTTCATGATGAAACACTGAAAAGTAGAGGCACACTGCCAGAAAAGGCAAGCAATCCTGCTCAGACTCTTGGAAAGATTCCTGACTTATATTAAACACAGGCTAGTTGTTAGTGCTATAATTCAATCAGTGTTTTAATTAAATATGTATTTAACAAGGAATATGAAGTGTTATTGTGTAGGGTATATTGTTTTTTTCACCTGAAAATGTGCTCAGTTGCAGGAATACTTCACTAATTTTCAAATGGTGCCAATTAAAGTGAATATACTACGTTTGCCCTCTTGTGTAGAAACTGCTAAATTAAACTATAAATGTATAGATGCACGGGTGTGCATTTTTCACTATTGTTTAAACATCTTTAATTATACTTTATAGTCTGTACTGTGGCAAACCGAGAGGTGGAGCTGCCATGTCCCAACTGATCTACGATCAAGTTGGACCAGCTGTTCCTACTTTTGCAGATGCGCCGGAGCTCAAAAACACTTCTCTGCACTCCTCTAGAGAGGAACGTGCACAAAGACTCTGTGCATGGGGACTCAATAGGGAGAAATGGGGCTAGGAAGCCCCTCACATATACTGGCAAATGCTCATAGCAGCCCAGTGAGGCTTAGCTGTTTATTTTGCGCTTTCATGCTGATGTTGGTGTGTTTAATAAAAGGGAATAAAGCTGTATGTCTGTCTCTGTGTTGGGTCTCTGCGGTCACGCCCCCTTTCCTCAGCATTGGCTTATCATACAGATTCATTTCAATAAATACAAATATTGTTTGTTTGTATTTTATGCAACATATTTTCTTATAGGACAAACTAAAATGAAAAGAAAAAACAAGAAAGCAAAAGATTTTACAAGAAAATGAGTCAGGTTATCAGAGATACACAGGTTGAGTGAGTGTCTATTTATAATTCATTTCTGACACAGTGTAAAGAATAAATGCCTGCTTCACATTGTCAAAAAGAACATCAAAAACCAAGATATAGGATTTTGTGTGACAGTGATATGGGATATACGCATACAGTATATAGAGTTCACATGGAAGACCCAGCAACAAAGTATGAAAGGTAGTGTGTGTGTGTGTGTGTGCCTGAGTGTTTCCTCCTTTGTACCCCTTCACCTCTCCTTGCAGCCCCTCATTCCTGTCCTCACCCCCCCCCCCCCCCACACACACAAACACCCACCCTACTCCCCCAACAGTGACAGTAATTTGACGGGCGGGGAGTTGACACACTGGAGTTTTTGCTGCAGTAAGTGATTGTCAGGCCTGCATTTGTGGGCTGCCTCTGAATGGCGGGTGGGGGGGCCTGAGGTGTGATCCTTGAGCCGTGATTGGTTAGGAGATTGATAGGCGGACAGACAGGCCTTTGAGGGGTGGCAGGCTGGTTGTCACTGGGCTGATGTGTGTCCCCCAGAGGGTCCCTGAATGCTCTGAGAGACAGAAGTGGACCCCACCACAGTGGAAAAAGGTGGCAGGTGTGTGATTACCACTGCCAAAGTCCAGAACCACACACACATTCACACACACACACACACACACACACACACACACACACACACACACACACACACACACACACACACATACAATTCTTATCACTAAAACAGGACCCCTCACACATTTTGGGTGTGTCTCACATTAATCCTGCAGACCCTTCAAACCTTGAGGTGTGTGACAGTGGTGACATTTGACTGCTTTGCATTTTGCCTCTGCTTTCAAGCTATGATTCAAGCTAAAAGTGAACTTAAGTTTTGTCTTTAAAACTTTGCTCAGCTGTTGCGATGAGAGAGAGAGAGAGAGAGAGAGAGAGAGAAAGAGAGAAAGAAAATTTCTCTATCTGGTGGGTGTTTGGCCTCTCTGGAAAGTGTGTGTATCGTGGCTTAATTTACACCTGTTTTCTCTGCTCTTAACACTGCTGAAGCTGCTTCTCCTATGTGTCCTAATCACCACACACACACACACACACACACACACACACACACACACACACACACAAATTTTACACAGCAATTTTACTGTTGGATCTGTGTTAACATCTCCCTCAGTGTCTTTTTATCACACCAAATGCTGACAAGCCCAGCTTTACCTGCAAACAAGTCAGCAGCTTCAAGAAGAGCGTAATTACTTGAGCACAAACATTCACATGAGTACCACTGCTGAATCTCAAAGTGTGTTTTACATTTTGCATGTTCAGAATGAAATATCTGGTAGCATTCTCACTTCAGATAGAAATAAATGGGAACATGAAGGTACATTTACATTGTTTATACCTTGGGGAGCAAAAATGGAGGTGTACACTACCTAAAAATGTTTTGGCATTGTGCTGAGACCAGTAGGTCAGTTGACTCTCTTTGCAGGCATTTGCATGTCATTTTCTAGGCTTTGAGAATCAGAATAACCTACAGAGATGATACACATATCTTATCAAAGTGCATGACTACTCCATCTATCATGGTGTTCAAAATTTAGAATTGAAGGGAGAAAAGCACATTTGTTTAGAAAAGTAACCCATTTCCACTTCAAATTTAATTGAACGTTGTTGAAAAGCATCTTTGCAGAGGTCCAGGTCTGAGCCTGTTGTAATTCAATCGAGACCAATGCAAGGATAATTTCCCTCAGACCAAGAAGCATCTAAGCAGGCAGCAGGGAAGTGGAGAGCTGGTGTGGGGCAGCACTGAGGCACAACAATGGAAACAGGGCATCACTTTATATGGAAGAGTGATAGGAAGAAGAAAAAAATAGAAAGGATTCAAGGGGGTTAAGATGGTTGTGGCAAAAACAGGTAAATTCATGGCTGGAGCACGCAGACACAAACATACTTGTGCCAGCATCAAGCAGGCATAAGAGGTACATTTTGAGGACCACTAGTAGATCCACATATATGGACTTGCTTACTAAGTTGAATTTGGCCTATAAAAATGGGTTAGGCCAAGGTCTGTGAGTCTGTACTTCTTCATACTGTTTCAGCCAGAAAGCTGTTGCTTTCCAGTATCTGATCCAGCAGACAGACTGGGGTGTTACTCCCCCTTCCAAATCTCATGCTTATATAATTATTTAATCCAATAATCTACTTCTTCTCTCAAACCCTCCTCTCTGGTCTCAGTGGTTGTTCTAACGAGGTGCTCCAGTAATGGGCCCTTAATGAGGACTCTCTCTTAACGAGCTTTCCTGCTTCTTAACGAGCACTCGGGCCTCCCCGGGTCCGACAGCATCTGTGCTCACGGTAACGGGCAGATAACCGCCTCCTCAAGCCAAACTATTCACATGCGCACACACACACACAGTCTTACTATTGAACAGAAACACAAATACACACCTATCATAACTTCTTTATCTATTCTATAGAGACATGTTTGTCTTTCTCTAACTTTTGCTCACTTTCTCTCTCTCTCTCTCTCTCTCTCTCTCTCTCTCTCTCTCTCTCTCTCCCTCTCTTTTTCCTGCCGCCATATGTTCACCTAAAGTGCATCTAAAAAGGACGAGAAAGCTCAGCTTGCCCAAACTGCCTGTAAACTTTAGATTTCAGATTCGGAGCCAAACTCATCCTTCAGAGAACAATGCATCCAGGCATTAGGAGGCTGATGGCTTGATATGATGATGGCAGATGGAGATAGTGCACTTTTATTGTTCCCGTGTGTGTGACGGCCTCTCTGATGGAACATGCCGCTAGGATTGGGCCTTAAAAAGAGCTCCAGCATTTCAGACTTGGACACGTTGCCACAGAGTGGTCCTAATTAGGGCTTGGAATGTGGTCTGCCGGGTTCCAGTCAAAAGCAATACCAATTCGCCGAAGGCAGCCAGTGCTGCCGTGCCACCGAAGCAGATTTTTCAGACACTTTACAGCATGAACTGAGCTCTGGTACAATTGAGTCCTGTCTCGTCTGACTGATCTGAGGAGTGTATCACGTTCAGCGTGATAGATGATTACCTGCAGATTCATATCTGCCTTAATTCGTGCTTATCAACGTGTAGAATCACAAGAGCGGAGGAAATGGAGATGGAAGGCACTGGTAGAAAATAGCAGAACACTGTGCTAGACCAAAGTGGCATCTAGAAATATTGGCATCACTGGTAAAGATGAATATTAATCTGATTGTGCCTGTCATTTAAAAACATCGTCTTCCCTATTGCCTTCCCCTTCCATCCCCTATTATCTTCCCCTCTTGTATGAACATCAATAGCTCAGAATGACTATGGGTAAAATATTCCTTCTCCTCTGAATTTTTGCTACAACAAAAACTATATAGAAATAACTATATTTCTATCAGATTTTATTCATAATATTGCTAGGGCTGGGCAATATATTGATATTTAACAGCAAGATATAGGCCAAGGTGAAATCAAAATTTAAAAATAATGTTGCTCTCCGCTCCTTCTATGCTCTGCCCTGCTCTCACATGCACACTATGGTAGGGGCATAAGACTTAGTGTGCACAAAGAAGAAATGAAGATCACATTTCAATATGTTTAAATACAGTAAAAAATGGAAGAAGGATTTCATGGGCTATCATTTGGGGTATCATGGGGTATCATTTCTTCATTGTATTTTCCACATCAAATATTGTACTGTATATTGTATTTAACCATTCAGTTATGTTTTTGTCCATATCACCCAGCCCTAAATGTACAACCGATATTTAAAAGACAGTTTTTAATGTTTATGGATTTAAAAAAATATCAATTTATCCTCACAGTAAGTTTAAACTTCTCCCATTTAACCATTTCTAGATGAGGAATTACATTACATAATTATAGCCATTTTTGTTTAACAGCAGGAATGGAGGATTAAATTTAGCATTTTTGTATATTCTCTATGGTAAATAGAGCTGGAAAATTGAAGAATATTATAAAGTAACAATGAAACCATTGTAATTCTGGAAAATGTGGGACTGTATGGCTCTGCTTCTCAGGACAGAAAGGTGGCTTTGTGTCTGGAGCTGTTTGTTTCGTTTGTTTTTCAAGGCAGAGCTGCTGCCTGTGATGTGGATTTCATTTCAATATAATTGAATCTTCTTTGCTTCCCTGTGTGGGTCAGAATTTGGTTAGGCCAGAACCCCAACCCCACCCTCCCCCCTCCATCTCTGTCTCTCCGTTTCTGTCTCTCCCTCTCTCTGGTTACCATGGCTCAGATTTGGTTACCCCAGTCAGAGTGGAGCCTGGGCTGGTCTCCATGGAAACTGTTCCTAATTACCGTGTTTATTGGAAATTAAAGATATAACATATAATGAAACAGAGAAAGCATTACTCTGATCTCCTGTCATTAATTTCCGTACCTGTCTACTAGAAAGAGAGAGAGAGAGGGAGAGAGAGCGAGAGAGAGAGGGAGGCATTAGCATAAATATGAATTTTAGTCAGCTGGAAAGCACTTGAATGTAGAGAGGAGAGGGAAATGAAAAAGGCGTGTTTTCATTTTCCCCTCTATATTTTCAGCATCAGGATAAATAAAAAGATGATGGAAGGTGAGGCAGGTGGGGCAAGTTGGACAGGGAGTGTGTAGGGGTGTTGGGGGAGCTACTGGCAGAATAACTGTTGAATAGTAGAGTGTGTATTATTGGGGTGGAAGCAGGTGGACCTTGACACAGTGTGTGTGTATGCACATGGACTGTGTGTGTGTGTACGTGCGTACACGTCTGAATGGCTAGCGACAGGTGGAAGTTGAGAGGGTGCAGGGGGTCTTTGTTAGGTGGAGGGGGTTGTCATGTTGCTGTCAGGCAGCAAATACGTATTCTCACAAACACTTCCCTATATCCCAAACTAACCCCCATGTCTCCCCAGTCATCCCCCACCCCATATATATATTCATTCTTTCTCTCTCTCTCTATCAAACACACACACACACACACACACACACACACACACACACACACACACACACACACATACACACACACACACACACACACACACACACACACACACACACACACACACACACATACATACATACATACATATATACATACATACATGCTCTCTGTTGACTTTGGTGTGTTAGTGGAAGTGTGACCTCACCCATAGGTCAGTGCAGAGAACTTTTCTCCTGTAGACTTGCCCTCTCGGCCAATTTTTCATCTCATGAAATGCCTGACCCATCTCACCCAGCTCCTAACTGTACCAGTTCTTCACCTAGTTAGCACTGCTGTGGATGGGGGAATGGCCAGGAGGAAGAACAATCCAGAACAGCCTTCCTGCACCCTCTGGTGCCAATCTGGTGCCAATTCAGAACAGCCTTCCTGCACCCTCTGGTGTCTGGTTTAATTGAACTGAACCATTAGCCATATTCACTACTCCTGTGTCACAGTAATCTTTGTTTTGCTAGGAAAATCAGGTGCTTGTCATGTGTGAGCTGTGACAGAATGCCTCTGTCTCCCCTGTGTTACACTGTCACATGCTGCAAGAAATAATATATAATAATGGGCTTTGTCATATCATGTTGTATACTACCATTTCTCTTTTTTTTTTTTGTCATTTGCATATCCCTAATAGACAATGGTTAATACTTGTCTATGTCTATATGATACCGATATAGAAATGTTACAACTACATTCATATAGTACAATATATAGACTATTAAACATGTTTTGACATTTTTTACATATTCAAAATAATTTTGTTCTTTACAATTAGCAAAATAGTTTGTGTAGGAGATTCATCCCCCCTCATTAAATTACTTTAAATAAGTAAATGAATAAATATCCAAACAATGCATAAATTGTGACTTTACAGTAGAAGACAAAAGGGGTTCCTAACTTTGACTGGATGTTAATGTAAAATAATCCATTTACAAGTCAATTTTGAGCATTCCTGTTTGCTTTTTCAGAGTATTATTTCCTCGAAACATGTAAAGGGCAGCTACGTTATTCAAACAATGGAGAACTAATAATGGACAAAAATGGAGATACATGTTTCTTTGGACAGCAGCAGTATATTATTGCCCAGATTTAAGATATTTAACTACTAAGTAGCATAGAGTATGATGTATCAGGTTATGAGTTGTCAGAGTTTGTCTCCCTTGGTTTAGCAAAGTTCCACCACCTTTCTGTTTATTGTTTCTTTTTATTTTTGTTAGAGTTTCTTTTCTTGTACTTTTTGCTGGACTGTATTTTTCCCTGTTCTGTTATGCTTGAGCCTTTACATTAGAATAGAAAGCTTTGCAAAGCAATGATTAATGTTTACATATTTGGCAGTTAAATGACTAAACAATAAAGAAAATTATGTTTAGTACATGGTGTATTCGTATATGGGAACAGATACATTGGGGCAAAAAAGTATTTAGTCAGCCACTGATTGTGGAAGTTCTACTTATGAAGATGAGAGAGGCCTGTAATTTTCATCATAGAAACACTTCAAATATGAGAGACAATTAATGAGAGTCAAACATTTCCTGTAAGTCTTCACCAGGTTTACACACACTGTAGGTGGTATTTTGGCCCATTCCTCCATGCAGATCTCCTCTAGAGCAGTGATGTTTTGGGGCTGTTGCTGGGCAACACAGACTTTCAACTCCCTCCACAAATGTTCCATGTGGTCGAGGTCTAGAGACTGGCTAGGCCACTCAAGGACCTTGAAAAGCTTTTTTACAAAGCCACTCCTTCATTGCCCTACAGTGTGTTTGGGATCGACATGCTGGAAGATCCAGCCACGTTCCATCTTCAATGCTCTCACTGATGGAAAGATGTTTTGGCATAAAATCTCATGAAACATGGCCCCGTTCATTCTTCCCTTAACATGGATCAGTCGTCCTGTCCCCTTTGCAGAGAAAAAGACCCAAAGCATGATGTTTCCACCCCCATGTTTGGTATGGTGTTCTTTGGATGCAACTCAGCATTCTTCTTCCTCCAAACAAGGCGAGTTGAGTTTTTATCAAAAAGTGCTATTTTGCTTTCATCTGACCACATGATATTCTCCCAATCCTCTTCTGGATCATCCATATGCTCTCTGGCAAACTTCAGATGGGCCCAGACATGTACTGGCTTAAGCAGGATTCCCTCTGGGTATAGTGTGTTACTGATGGTAGCCTTTGTTACTCTGTTCCCAGCTCTCTGCAGGCATTCATCAGGTCCCTTCATGTAGTTTTGGGATTTTTGCTCACCATTCTCATGATCATTTTGACCCCACAGGATGAGATCTTGCATGGGGCCCAAATCAAGTGAGATTATCAGTGGTCTTGGATGTCTTTCATTTTCTTACAATTGCTCCCACAGTTGATTTATTCACACTAACCTATTCACACCAAAGCCTATTGAAGATTCACTTTTCCCAGCATGGTGCAGGTCTACAATTTTCTTCCATTTGTCCTTGGACAGTCTTGGTCTTGGCCATGGTTGAGTTTGGAGTCTGACTGTTTGAGGTTGTGGACGGGTGTCTTTTATAAAGATAATAAGGTCAATCAGGTGCCATTAATACAGGTAACGAGTGGAGGACAGAAGAGCTTCTTGAAGACGTTGTGAAAAGGTCTGTGAGAGCCAGAAATCTTTCTTGATTATGGGTGACCAAATACTTATTTCTCAGCATAATTTACAAATAAAATTTCCTGGATTTTTCTCATTTTGTCTCTCATAGTTGAAGTGTACATATGATAAAAATTACAGACCTCGCTCATCTTTATAAGTAGGAGAACTTGCAGAATCAGTGGGTGACTAAATACTTTTTTACCCAACTGTATTAAGTTGTGTGTGCTTACCATGGTCAAATGTACAGGTTTGTATATAAAACAACAAGAATGCATCAGTTTGTCAGATTATCTAATAATGTTTCTTTTTACCCAAGATTGAGCACAGTAACGGATGTAGAGGAGTTTGAAAACAGCAGTGCTTTTCTTATACTCTGGAGAGTTTGGTCTCTTAGTGCCATGTTCAGATTGAACATGGAGACTCAGATGAGAGAGAGACTGTGTGTGTGTGTGTGTGTGTGTGTGTGCTTGAGCACTGCAGAACATGCTTTAACTTTTTGAGAACCAGTCCCTCATTTCTCTTCGTCCTTTTTGGGCATCATCTCTCCCACCTTTAGGAGTTCTCAGTGCACTGTTTAATGTAAAGAGAACAGATCAGTGTGTGTATGTGTGTGCAAGTGTGCCTGTTTGTGCATGCCTATGCATAAAGACTCCTTCAGTATGGTGCTGCATTTTGTGTCATTGACAGTGACGGTGTCACGTTGGTTGAGTTTTATTCAGGAGGACTTCACTTCAGTTTGGGGGCACGGTGAGGAAATTGGAACTGAAGACTTCGCTGAAATATTAAGGAGAGCGCCATTCATCTTCTCTTTCATCCTCAGCTGGAGTTAAATGCAGTCAAATCACAATCTGCATCAGTGGCAAAACAAGTTAGATATTTTAAGAGATTTACACAAAACACCGACTGAAAGCTGGTCTTTTAGATGTGCTGTTTTGAGTTTGGAATAGGATAAGATAAACATTATGTATATATACATATTTAAATATGTGTTTATTGTATAATCTCTTTGCACATCTCATCTGTTGGTACAGTATTTATGCATACTGAGTTTCTTTCTTTTTAAAAGTAAAGATGTTCATTGACTCTCTGTGTTGCACGCAGGAACTTTTCCTCCGCATTTCACCCGTCCACACGAGTGAATTCACACACTAGGGGTCTGTGAGCACACATGCCCGGAGAGGTGGGCAGCCCTATCCACAACACTCGTGGAGTAACAGGAGAGTTCAGTGCATTACTCAAGGGCACTTTAGTCATGCCCTGCCAGTTCAGGGATTGAAATCGGCAATCATACAGTCACAAGGCTGGGTCCCTAACCCCCAGGCCATGGCTTTCCCTGCTGCTGATTGGTGAATTTTGTTTTGTCATGTCATGTCAGAACATGATCTGTTTTTCTCCCGTTAGGCAGTCAATTCATCACAGAGATGTGTGTGAAACCAGGGGGGGCAGATAACAACAGAAAACAGAACTCAACACTACAAGCTCTGCACCTCCTTAACCAACATATACCTTAAAGCGCAGTGCACTGGTCAAATGACCTCTCAACCTACACCACTGTGTTTTTATCTGCCTAAAGCCCGGTTTGGCCGCGAGCCAGCATGATAATACCATACTAAGGGTTCTGGATGAGAGCTGTAGCCAGTGCACAAATGCAGCAGTGATGCATTACTGTTGGTCATAATCAGTGATGACTAACTTAACTACCTCACTAAGAGTGTGCAGTTTGGGGGGCATCTTTCCATGAAGTGGTCTGTAGTCAGTGGCCACTCCTCTACAACCCAGAAGAGCTCAGAGAAAGAGGGCAGTGCTAAAAGTCCGCCGGTGTTACTGTCAAAGAATTTGTTGGAATTAAACACTGGCATCTTACAATCAGCTAACATTTTGTACAAGCATGTGAAATTCAAACACGGAGGGTTTAATTGTCCGTTTGCAATATCCTCCATTTTTCCAACAGAACCATGGATTCTGGAACATGCTTCTCTCATTTTATTCATGAAGTCTCATGGTCTTTACTGTGCATTCAGGTTAATTCCACAAGCAGAGTGTAATGATGTCTCCATCTCAGGCTGACTGTCTGCAAGTTTGCTTTACCTAAGCCTTTAAAGCCTATGTGATTGACAGATGGCTCTGTAGTGATATAGTCTTGATTCCTTAAAGTCTAGTGAAGGTTATTTCATTGGGTGTTTGTCTCCATCTTGCTACCTTATCCACCTGTCCCTAAGAATTAGTTCTTCCCATTAGTCTTTGCAAAACTTCCATACATTTAATGTTTACAGCCAGAGTAGACACTAGTCTTCGCTTTTCCATGACAGTTTTCTTGGATTGCTACTAATCTCAGTGCAGGTTTCCTTTTTATTTCTCTTTCTCAGTCTCATGCTGTTCTTTGTACACGTTGAGGCAGCCTGATTAATAAGGCTTAGAGGACAATCTCTTCTGCACCTTCAAAAATAAACAGGACAGGCTTGGTGTTCCAGCAGCTTGGAGAGGTGTGTGTGTGTGTGTGTGTGTGTGTGTGTGTGTGTGTGTGTGTGTGTGTTGGCCTTTAGACAGTCAGAGATGGTAGCCATAATGAAAATAAACACATCTATCAGCTCCTCCAATATTAAAGCCCCTCTGATTTCATCATCTCTGTTCAGACAGTGAGTGAGGCAGAGAGAAGCAGCAAGTGGGGGGAAAAAAAGACAACAACAGCAACCAGAACTAATATGCATGAAATCCAATTTGAAAAAAGCAATAATTAGGATTTTACCAACATCAGAGCGAGATTTGATCTAGATTATGAGTCTAATGGTCTCCAAGTATATTGGCCCACATGTAAATGATTAACAAAGTTCTTGCTCATAAATCTTGTGATGGAGTCATATTGCACAAACTGAAGGGTGGGGGGTAAATGTGCACTAAAGCTTGGCATTGGCAGTTTTTGGTGTCTGAGTGGACAAGTCAAAACAACTTGAATTTAATCAAGCTAAAGTGCAGAGATCACTTTGATCAGCTAATCTGATGTGGACGGAAAAGTCCAGCAGTATTACATTTTGGAGTGTTATCGTTGTTTTATGGAGTTGCATTGGGACTCATCGGGCTTGTGATTGAATTTAGGCTTTGCTGTGGATCTGATTCCATTGGGAGGAAGTAGAGCTTTGATAAAATAATGGAATGATGTATTTTATGTTTATGGTGGGGAGGAAGGAGCCCAGGTTTACTTGAAGAGCAATTGCTTCCTACTGTTGAAACTCTGCTGCTTCTCTGGCCGTCACTCAAACACAGGGAGAGATCGCTATAAATAAACAGGACAGGCCAGGTTCTGGCAGCTTGGGAGGGGTGTGTGTGTGTGTGTGTTGTGTACTTGTGTAAGTGTGTGGTGGATGGTGGATCTTCAGTTTGTTCTGTTTCCTTTTGCACTGCGCTGTAGGTGATTGCTTACACACATTTGGTGACTCTTCACAGTTTATGATAAATTATATGTTGGAGAAACTAAAATGGAGGCAAAACAATTTTTCAAACAAATTCTTGGAAGAAGCACTTTGTGAATAGGATGTGAGTGTAAAGAACCCTACTGAATCTATTTGAGAATTGTCTACACAGCTACAAGTTAATGTTAAGAATCAGTCCATTAGAACCCTTTATTTTTAACTAATTTTATATTTTATATATATATATATATATATATATATATATATATATATATTATATATATATATATATATATATATATATATATTATAATATATTTTACACAAAAACAACAACAAAACAATACAGTGCAGTTGTTCAGACAGATCTGATACTGTGGTCTGTCAGTATATCAGGCAGCAATGGTCAGTTGGAAGGGGGGCTGCTAGTCCAGTCTCCTGCAGAGAGCACCATGTTAGTGGCCACAGGAGGCGACTTCCAGTCTGTCAGTGTTGAAGCTGAAAGGGCTCTTGGGGGGGAGGGTCACTTTTAATGAGCAGCTTTATGTGTTACCCCCTGGGAGGGTTTTCACCACTGTCTACATTACTGTGTGATATGTTAGGGGAGAGAAAGACGAAAAAGAGAAGTGAGTGTAAAGATCAGGAACAGAGAAAGTGTGGTTGAGAGAGATGGATAGAGAGAGAGGAAGGAAATATTGCATGGAATTATACTGTTCCCAGTCAGAGTGAATTCATATTTAGGGTGTGGAATAGAATGAGATGGAATGAAGTGGAGAATTCCCCAGTCATGCTACAGCTATACATGCAGAGTGTGGTTATGTGTCCCTGGTTTAGACAGTTCCTGCAGAAATCTTTGGAATGTTTACTTTTATATCAGTACTTCGGTGCACTGCATTTGTGTGTGGTTGTGTGTGTTTACATTGTCATTTGGGGCGTCAAGAAAGTTCTGCACATGAAACTTCATGGTGATTCATTCTGTTTAAACATTGCCTTTGAATATGACTGAACAAGCCTATTAGTGCATCTGAAAAAAATAATATTGTGAAAAAGTTCTTTTGTGTTCATAATTTCATAAAAAAAGTTAGTGTCAGATTTTATATTCATGACATGTAAGGTGACATATTTCATTCCTGTTTGTTTTACTGTTGTTCTGTATGGATAACAGCTTAAGAAAATCAGAAATCCAGAATCTCAGATTTATTATAGAAGAACATTTAATTTCAAGTTTGACTAAAGGAGTAACCAGACTATCAAAAGATAACTTGAAATATATCAATTGAACTGTAAGGAATATAACATACAAAACTTTTTTAATTTAATTATGAACAAATAAACTTATTTCAGTTTGTTTGAGATGCACTAGTAATTGCCTGTTTGCTAATCATCACTGGCACACAACAATCCTGTATCTCCATGAGGATGAAAATCCCATCTTAACTTTCAATGGAAGTCAGTGTGAAAAAGGTCTGGTAACGTCCCTTCTGTGTTTGTAGGTTCACTGAGCTCATGCAGGGCTAAACGTAATTGCTATTTTCACTCTATTAAAAATCATTTCTGCTGTGTTTGATCTGCTGTTGCCCAGCAGTAATACAACAAACTCGTTACCTTTCAAAACCAAGACACTTTAATTTTCTGTGTCCTTTTGAAGATTTTTGTATTCAGTAAAAAAGGGGGGCAGTTTAATTAAACACACTCCATTGACCGACAACAGTATGGCTTTTGGAAACAGCTGAAACTCTCATTATCCAACACTGATTGAATGACCTCTATGCTTTGTGTGGTCAGTCGCTCACTCATCACCTTGCTACTCTTCACTCTGTATGCCTTGCTAGCCTGGCTGGAGGGCCGTCTTTCTCTGTCCATCCCGCCCTGGCTCTGGGATGGAGGAGTGTTATGTTTGTTGTCGCCTCAGCGCCTCACACTGAGCTCAGCGCTGCCCAATTCAGACTGACAGCTGCTGTGTGATTGCACAGACGTGGGGGGAAATTGGGATTTGAATGGCTGTCCTGATGCTCCTGACTGCTCGCTTCTCTGGCGCCGCTGCTCACTTTGACCATCATCATGGGCTTCTTTCAGACAGGAACCAAATGTTGCTTGAATGCACTCCAGAGACACACTGCCCATTATGGTAGTAGTCAAAAAATGTCTGTTGCAGGAGGAACTTGGTTGCAGTAAAGTTTGAGAGATGATTTGTGTATGTTCATAATGCAAGATGTGAATCCATATATATGCAACAGTTTGAGCTTTAACAAATTTGCACTTTCTTTAAAACTGAAGGAGGTGCTGATCATGCTGCCATGGCTGGTTTCAGATGTCACAGCATAAAAACAAAGTCTCATTGACAATAGCTATAAACCTCAGAAGGTACTGGTTTTAAATGTCATGCTAGTCCATGATTTCCCCGATCAACCCATCATGGTTGCTTTGACATGTGATGTCATATAAGCAAGATAGCAGCTGAATTAAATCCCAGTTCAAATGCCATAGCAGCATCCAGTGCATGTTTGTTGTTCTGTCCATGTTGGGGTGACCCAGATATTGGGTTAAAGAGGAGAACAAGAAGGAAGGGGCTGTTATGCTTTTTTTTGCTCACACAATGTTCAAATTTCAGAATAAAAGTCTGGGCACAGAATAATTCTGATACGAACTAGGTCATCTCAAAAAATTAGAATAGTGTGAAAATGATCTTTATAATTTAATTAATATAATTTAAAATTATTATATAAATTATTATATAAATAAAAATGATTATAATTATAATTTATAATTTAAGTTTGTTAAAATTAAAGTATAAAAGATGTCACAAAATCTAACAAAACTTTATATGAAATTATGAACATGAAGCTGAGATGAGATGCATTAGTACATAAATATCAAAACAATTTATTGGGTTTATTTTGTTTGGACTACTGTCACATTTAAAGACCTCATGACTCATCTGAATATTTTTGTCAATCTAATAATTAGAAATAACTTCAAAAATCCACAAAAATCAGAATTATTGTGTTTGCAGTTGCTAAAACACTCTAAATCATCAATTTCTAACAGGATATCTGATGTGTGAACTTTTTTTATTGTTGTAAGTAAAGCAAAAAACAAAGAAAAAATAGTTGTATAAAGGTGTAAAGTTTTTTCATCAAAACATGGTGAAATTTAAACAAATATAGCCAAAAAATCAAAAAGAGTTTAAGAAATTAAATATTAATATATATTAATATTTGAGTAACTTAGGCTTTCATAAAAGTAACATCTGGCATGTGTGACTGTTTCTTATAAATAAGTTTTTAATTTTTAGGCATTTTAAATGTGCATTAAACTACAAAAATATCCTGCGAAATTGTCCTTGGGTCTATGAGGTTAAATCTGCCAATTCTATTCTACAGTCTTAATATGCTATGGTGGTTGCAGGGGCATACTGAATGGAGAGGCTCACAAGAGGATTACAAGAGAGGCAGACAATGAGATATTGCACTTTTAAGAGTTTTCTGAAGTTATGAGTTTGAAGGAGAAAATGAAATTATGCATAAACACTGATCAAGATAAATAGCCCACGATTCCTAAGGGCTACGCTTTACACTGAGAACATCTTGAAATAAAAGTCTGAGATCTCTCACATGATAATGAAACGATATATATCATACTTCAGAATTAAAACATTTTAAAAATCAGATCTGACTGTTTGGGGATGATGCTTTTAATAAATACGAAAGATTGCTTTGTGTTTAACTTAACACATTAAAAAAGAAGGCTCTGCAGATCATGCCACAAACCTAAATAAACAACTGACAAGAGTACTACTCTGGGAATTTTACCAAACCACACTCTGTTTACCCCCCTTGTTGTGATGTCAACACTCATCAGCGCTCAAACCTTTCAGGTGTTTAAACCACCTTTGGGACAAAAGAGTTTCAGAAGAAATGTTTAATAATAGTTTAGGAAAGAAAACTGCCAAACAATGTTTAGGCAAAAGAACAAGATTGATGGCAATGAGGCTGAGCATAGCAGTATGTATGCCATCTTAATAACACTTTATACATTATTTGTACAGATTTCATTGAAGTGAAAATCAAAATTTTGCTCAAAGATCAGAAAGGAGAATAAACATTGAAACATTTTCAATAAGAAAATGAAATATACATTCTAAATGACAAAGACTCTCTGTTTCTCTCTCTCTCTCTCCTCTCTCTCTCTCTCTCTCTCTCTCTCTCTCTCTCTCTCTCTCTATGTGATCATTGCAGTAGCTACTCAAGTTTGTTTACTATTACTCAATATCTTCATAGCATTCACTCCCCTCTGAATAAAGAAGCAAGTAAGCGAGCTCTACAATAGTGAGAGAAGGTGAGCTAGAGAGAGAAGAAGGGCTCTTTGTTACCCATCTCTGTGTGCAGAAGCCCTGTCAGCCAGCGTCAGTGGCTTATTCTTCAGCCTCCAGGTGTTTACCTGCAGGCTCCACATCCCTTCTGAGGAACACATCAGTGTCACACAACTCGCCACATCCCTCATTGATGGCCATGGGGTGTGTGTGTGTGTGTGTGTGTGTGTGTGTGTGTGTGTGTGTGTGTTTGTGTGTACCTCTGTGTGATTTAATTTTTTTTTCAGGGCAAACCAAAGAAATACAGGGCTAATCTACAATGTCAGGTCCAACAGTACCTAACTGTACATAACACAGTACATAACATAACTACTATATCTGTATAGATATTAGTGGTGTAATGATTTGAGGTTGGTCAGTTTATGCATAATAAGGTTAAAGAAAATATTGATTAATCAAAATATTGTAAAATTGTTTTGAAAAATTGTTTCTGAAAAACACAGTATTGATTTTAAGTATACAATCTTATTGTATTATTACAGATGATATGGTTGGTGTCACACAACAGATAAGACCACCAGTGAGCCACCACACTATGTGGGAGACTGGGGTCCGATTCCCAGTCTGGACAGCTATGGTGTGCTACAATAAGGGTTATTGGGCAAGACTCTTGAGAAGGTTCAACTCTGCTATAGGTACGGGTGATGTGTCATCAAACAGAAGTGCAATGATAGCAGATCAGTCAAAAAATATTACCACCAAGAACGTCACAGTAGAGAGCAGCAATGACACGTTGTTTTGCAGTAACTGCAGAACAACTTTAATATCCCAGTACTGGGCTGTACTGTATGTTTACTATAAGCTGTCAAATTCAGTGTAAACATTACTACTTTGGCTCAATGGCACCGGTATCAGCAATGCTTACAATTGGGTTGGATCCACAGTGGGGTTTGCACAATTTAACAACAATTCTATTAACTGTGTTGGACCTGCGATACTAACAGACACAGCAAGGGAGTTGCTTGGGGTGTGAAACACAATATAGGTGAGAAACACCTTGTCGATGATGTGGTTAATGGTGGTGAAACCACTTTTGCCCATATAGTGTATATACATCGATCAGCCATAACATTATGATGTTTCTCCACGTGGATCAGACACAGCAGTGCTGCTGAAGTGTTTAAACCCCTCAGGAGCAGGAACTGAAGCAAAGAAAGATCCAAAGTAGATCAGGAGCCAAGTAGAAATATCCAGCCAACAGCATCCTGTGAGCACTGATGATGGACTAAAGAATGACCAAAACAAACTGTGATGCAACAGATGAGCTTCTGTCTCTGACTTTACATCTACAAGGTGGATCAAGTACACAGTGTTTAAACACTCCAGCAGCACTACTGTGTCTCATCCACTCATACCAGTGTAAGTCACACTAAAATGCCACCAACATAATGCCTGCTCCTGATACTGTGGGGTCCTGGACATTGACAACCAGGGTGAAAGGAGCCTGACAATGTACGCAGAGAAACAGATGAACTACAGTTTGTAATGATAGAATTACAAAGTGCTCCTGTGTGGTGAGTGAAGTCTAAAATGTGTTTGAATTGTACAAACAAAAAGGTGGCCATAATGTTATGGATGACCGGTGTATAATATATTTAGTAAATATTGGTCATTTATGCGATCCTGTGTCCTAACAAACAAGCAAGCGTACATGTGTCTGTATGTATAAGTGTACTGTCTTATAATTGATAGTGCACGAAAGAAAGTGTGTGCGTGTGTGTGTGTGTGTGTGTGTGTGTGTGTGTGTGTGTGTGTGTGTGTTTCTGTCAGCTCTGAACAGAGTAGCAAGTCTGCACTGCTGAGGCTCATTCTCATTAGTTAGTGTGGCATCTCTGTGAAGCCATCTGCATCATCCCAGAGACACCACCAGAGACCAGCAACATAGCCATCACATCTCACCAGCACCCGTCCCCCCAAACCACCACCCCTCACACTCCACAGCACGAGAGAGAGAAAGAGAGAGAGAAAGAGAGAGAGAGAGAGAGAGAGAGAGAGAGAGAGAGAGAGAGAGAGAGAGAGATGGAAAGAAAGTGGGGAAAGTTTAATGAGATTTTTGCCTGCCACAGCTGCTGTGAGAGAAAGATATGTCTTTTGTGTTGTTATTTGCTTATTTGGTTGTTGTTGCAAAACAGTGGCAGGAAACAGTAGCGCAGTGAAGGCAGCGGAACAAAGCCGAGAATGTGTCTGTTCTGTGTATGACGAGAACTCTTAAGTGGTACAAATGTGTCTCGTTTCCACAAGCTGTTCATGTCATGTCAGACTGCTGTGATAAGGGTCAAACATAACATTGCAGTCACATTAATATACAGTATATTTACAATATATTACAATAAAAATGACAATTATGTGCAATGAATGTGAAATATTTTAATGAAATTGCGATCACAAACAAACTTATAATGATATCTTAATGTTTTTAAGATGCACATAATAAGCTACTTTTTACTTTATGTGGACATTTAACAGCAAAACTGACTTATAGAAATGGTCCAAAATGATTTGAAATATCATTCATTATTCAGTATTTCATAGATGTTTTAACAACCTATAACAATTTTATATAAATAAAATATTGGGAACAAGATTGCTCAGAATGCTGGTATACTTGCAAACCATCCATCCATCCATCTTGCTTCTTATCCTTTTCAGAGTTGTGGTGGGTCCAGAGCCTACCTGGATTCATGGGGCGCAAGACAGCAATACCCCCTGCACAGGGCGCCAGTCCATTTCAGTACCATATACATGATGATAATGTTTTAACCATTTACAACCTAGTACTTGTAGTAGTTATCATACAGTACTCATTTTAGTTATTCAGTTCTTTCTCAAGTTAAATTTGTTGCTGCTGGTGGTGGATTTGAACAAATCCATGCAGTTGCTTTTGTTAACAGTGAGAAATCTGTAAACAGACCTGTGTTGTTCTAGCTGTCTGAATAGACTATGCATGTATTGTACGTTTAAAAGCACACACACTTAGAAATAATAATGGATATAAACAGTTTGGAGTTCATTTCTCAAAAATAACCTTAGTAACTAACAAAATCACCAAGGCTGTCAAAATACAAAACAAAAACAGGTCAGTGTTTTACTAAAGGTCAAAACTTCAAATTAAAATATATGTCAAAAATCTTTGTAAATGTGGAAAAAAGCTCCTACCATAAAACAATGTGGCCTTCTGATGCTGAACTGTAGGCAAAATTCACCTCCATACGTTCTTGGTGAGGAACATATAAGTGAGGTTTGTTAAGAGTGAGTTTACCTAGTTCAGAGAGAGTGATTAATTAACAAAATTAGTTCTTAAGAAGTAACTAATGAAGCACTTTGTGTTTTCCAAAACTTACACTTATACAGTAAATTTCAAGTATGTACAACATTATGAGCTTGTAATCTATTATTTATGGATAACTGCCATGCTCTTGTCTCTGCCTTTGCCCTGGTTTGGCATTAGTGTTACCACCTGTGCCTTCTTTGCATCCCTTACTTCTTGTTATCTTGTCCAATATCTTTTGATATTTCTTAGATTCCTCTATTGTTCTTCATGAATGATGCCAATACTTGAACCACTTCCTAAACCAGCAAGACTTCAAACGTCATCAGTGACATCATTTGCCCTTAACAAAGCAAGCCTTTATATGCATTTCATAAAAGACTGAAGAAACACACTCAGCAGGCTCAGCACAGTACAACCCATCATTACCAGTGAAGTCCTAACCTGTAGGAGATCCACACTATAGGAACAAAGGTGTTGAGACACCTTCTCATTCATTCTTTATTCTGCTTTTGTTGGAGTAACTGTCTGTACTGTTCAGGGAAGGATTACTAGATTTGGAGCTTTGCTGTGAGAATTTGAAGAGGGTTAGGACAGGTACATCTTAAAGTAGCTGAATGCACACACACGCGCGCACACACACACACACGCACACATGCACACACACACACACACACACACACACACACACACACACACACACACACACACACACACACACACAAGGGCGGCAGCTCTTTACAGATTGAGTCACAGTTTCATCTTTGTTTTGACCAAGTTTTTAAAGGTCTGGGTCTAATAGTCTCACTTCGTCACTGGTGTGAATGCATGTGTAAGAAGTGTGGCAGGAAGCTGCCGTTGGTGCAGGTGGCACCCCTGGCATGGAAAGGGCTGATATATCATTTACCAAGGTCGTACTCAATTAGGCTGTTTGTTGAGCATAGCTGCATGGGGTTGGCCTAATCAGGCGAGGAATGAAGACAGCGACGACAAAAGAGGAAATGAATTAGCTATGGCCAGAATCTATCTCTCTCTCTCTCTCTCTCTCTCTCTCTCTCTCAGGCATGCAGCTACATGCCACAGAAATGGTCCATTTACCCTTGTCATCTTGCTGCTCAGTTCCAGAACCCCTCTCTCGATTATGACTCTCTGGTCTCTTTTTTTTCCTTTTCATTATTTTCATTCTTTTTTATTTATTTTTTTCGTGTTGTTCTTTTTTTTCTTTACTTTTGTTAGCAGCTCTCCTGTCCTCTGTCACAACAAGATCTGATAGGTCAATAAAACATCCATGCTCAGAAATCACTGCAAGGTTAGATGAAATGGAAGGAATCCAATTCAACCTAATGAGAGGTGTAAAAATTGTTGCTGGCAGAGATTTTAGGATCAAATGAAGTTAATTTTTCATACTTGTGTAAAGTTGTGGTGTTTCAGTCAAATGTCCAGTGGATCATTGTATTGTCAACCTGCTTAGCTTTGATTAACTACCACAAAACAGGTAGTTCTCTCTACATTGTGCAGCAACTCTAAACAAAGATTTCTGCAGTCATCTACCCTGGCAGTGGTTCATACACGTGTATGATCAAGCAAATATCAACTAGTCAAAACCAAGGATGGTTTGTGAGTAAGGATGGAGACTGTAAGGGCCTGTAAACACCTGGCATTAACATGCATTTTGTATGCCAGTTTGATAATATCTGAATATGCTTTTACTGAATTCTGTTTATATTTGTCATTAAAATGCATCCTCATTGTGACCAGATAAAATCAAATTTAACCTTCCTACATAAAATATGTCAATAAATCCTTATTTTCCATTTTACTTCCAGTAAAAATGCTTTCTCACAAAAACTGTCCTGCTCTGGGAGCCTGTGAACAGTAAGATTTTACATGACCATAAAAGCTCAATCAGAAAATGTGAAGGACCGTTTAAACCGCAAAGCAACAAACTGTGAAAAAGAGAGAGATAGAGCACAAAAGATAAAATGCATTAGGTTCATATTTATATTAAATGTGATCAGATCTGTCCCTGACCACCTCTGAATGTGGTTTGAGTAATCCACTCATAATCCAGCACAGTTCATTTTGGCTTTTCAAGAAGACGTGAAACCTGAAAGTGATTTGATCAAAAATGCATGTTAATGCCAGGTCTAAACAGTCTCTAAGAAGGAGAGAGAGGAAGAGAGAGAGGGAAGGTAGGAGTAAGAGAGTGAGAGTAAGTTATGTGATTTAATCCAATTTTCAGCATAAATACAATGTAATCTAACTATCTTCTGAACTCAGCAGTAGCACCTGCACCATGTTCACATCCGTAAATGAAACTGGTAAAACATCAGGCTCTGTAAACAGAGTGAATTACAGGAGGAAACTGGGGCCAAATCTGGTCAAATGTGTTGATGTCTTTAAAAGCCCCCAGCATGAACACATTAAGTTTACGGGATAATCGTTAATGCATTAACATTTGATGTTTATGTTTAGATTTTAATTTCATTTTTAACATACAAAGTTTCATCATTTTGTATTCATATTATTCTTGACTTTGTAACACTCCAGGTATTATATCCCTGACCCTCATAAGTATGCATGGCTGAAGTACGTCGACAAACAAAGATGTGCAGTTTGCTTCACAAGTGGGTCTGATTATGGCTGCTCATTTGGTCATATTCAGCAGGCCACAGCCCTGCGGTGGTGGGCAGTGCCACTCTAATAGTTTAGCAATAAGAAGCCATTGAGGTTAATGGGATTTTGTTGCTAGATGAAGTAAGCTAATGTCTGATTCAGAGCCTAAAGCCTGCAGATCATCATTAGCTGACACAAATGTGCTAGCTCAGAGACTGGGGAAGAGATGGCCTGCTGTTTACCCAGATTTGATTTGGGCATGTTTCCTTTTGTTGCAGTTTGCAGCGACACGGCTCCTCCCTCGAGCTGCACGGGTGTTTGACTGTGACGAAAACAGTGTTCCTCTAAGTTCCCTGTGTTTACAAAGCTTGCACCTAATCAGTTTTTACACTAGACACACACACACACACACACACACACACACACACACACACACACACACACACACACATACACACACATATATGCACACACAAATACACACACACACACACACTCTGTGAGAGAGAGGGAGAGAGAGAGAATTAGACAAGGGAAGACAGAGAGGGTTACGGAGACAAAGAGAGAAAGAGAGGGAAAGAGAAATGAAAATGGTGATAGAGAGACAAAGAGACACAAAGACAGAAACAGTGAGAGAGTTGGATACATTCAGAGGGCAAGAGAAACAGAGAGGTTGAGCGAGAGAGCGCGCGAGAGAGAGAGAGAGAGAGAGAATGGATGGGTGGCTGAAGATGTTGGCAGATTAATTTGATCATACAGAAATTCTTTGATAAAGCGACAGCCTTGCCACTAAGATAAGGGGTGATACATCGATCAACTCATCTACTTTTCCCCTTCTTTTACCTGCCCCCCTCCCCTCTTTCTCTCGTTCCCTGTCTTTCTCATGCTGTGACATTTCCGTTTCCCTGGAGACGGAGTGTGCCAGGCGGTTGCCATAGTAACTCCAGTGCTCTTCACGGCTCTCCTGGTGCCAGAGCTCCTCTCCTGCCGTGGTGGGGAGAGAGAGAGAGAGAGCAAGAGAGATAGAAGGAGCGAGAGAAGGAGAAAAAGCACACCTGCTGGCTTCCTGCTAATTGGCTATTTCTTTTTCTTGCTCTCTCCATCTCATCATCTCTGCATTTTTTTCCCTCCTGGTATAACTTTTTAACCATCATCATGAGTCTCTCTCTCTCTCTCTCTCTCTCTCTCTCTCTCTCTCTCTCTCTCTTTCTTTCTTTCTTTCTTTCTTTCTGTTTAACTGCTTCTTATCTGTAAACATGTCACATAAGTGTCTGTGCAGTATCACTGTACTCTGTCACTGCACAGCATTACTGTGCACTAAACTTTTATAGTATATACATGTATTACAGCATTCCTATATAAGAATTTGTATTTCTTGCTCATGGGCTTGCTCCTTTAGTCAGGAAGTGTCATTTGTGAGCCTCAGCTAGAAGACACACTTTACACATGAATTTCTGGACAAGCTGAGATGTACAGAACTATCATCTGAAATGGAAAAAAGCAGGTGGACTGATGAACCTGGGGATAGGATATATACAGTGGTTATGATTTAGTTTTAGTTTAGAGCAAGAAAATCTATAACAATTTTAGGAAAACTGTCATTATATCAGACACAACATCCTATGCAGGCAATTTGATTTGAACAGTAGGAAAATGAAGACAGAGTACAATACTGCAATCTAACTGTTTAAACACAAGGGTTTAAACACAGTACTACATTCATGTAGTGTTAGGTTGTCTTTTTACTGTGCATTTAGTTCTGAAATGCAAGATTTTTCTTATGACAGCAGCCGTGACTAATGCAATGTATGGAAAAATAAAAGATCAATTTTTTTTGTCTAAGCTGGATTTTCATTTCTGTTGTTGAGAAAAACAGACATTACAATGTAAAACAAGTTGGTGTGTAGACATGAAGATATTGCACACACTTGGGCTTCCAGTTGATTCCAGAGCCTGCCTTGTTGACACATAAGATAAAGTCGCAAAAAGAATCATTTTCTCCCTGAGCTCATATTCCACACACTAACCAGAAGATCAGCTGCTGGTCTCTTTAGGTTGAAAAGGACAAATTGCTTGTCAGTTCACCACCAAATGACATCTTAGCAATATGAAAATGACGACCTTTCCTCATTTTCAATTAAGCTACTTAACAAATCCGTGCTGTCAGGTAAAGCACTGTTTTTCCAATTTCATGATAAATGGACTGATAGAAATACCCCCAAATAACTTTACACTGATTCAGTTTAACATTAAAAATGTTTTTGGAGATTTGTTTTTTTTTTTTATCTTGATGAAAATGTGTTTTTCACTGTTAAGAAGTGAGCTAACTTGACTGCCTTGTTTAGATTTCATTGAAGTTTACATTTATGTTCAGCATTGACTGTAGATTTTCCCATTATCTCATCCTGGCTTGCAGTGAAGAAAAAAAATCAGTTTGTCATACAAGAAATATTATGAGCACATTTCTTATCAGCTTATCTGCAGTAGCTAGTGGTGTATGTTACAGTGTTAACTTACTGTAGCTTGTAGAGGTGTGGTACACAGAAGTTAAGGTTTTGTTAAATGATAGAGCAAGCATTATATGAAACACTCTCTACATTTAAGAAGGTCATAATACTGTAAAGAGGTAGAGAAGTTGAGCTGCTGAGATCACCATTAGTGTCAGCATTCTTTTCCTGGTGGGTTACATGGTTATAAGCAGTCACTGAAATTCAGCAGCAGTGAGTCGTGCATGTCATTGCTAACAGGAGCATATTGGAACTGGTTTGGGTTTCTGTGTAGAACTTGTACCTGTAGACTGTCAGTCAGATGTAACAGTGTGGTTTATGCAACAATAGCTTACCAGTGAATTACTGTCCAATAAGAATGTGGACGTTTTGATGAAAAATGAAAATTCTATATGGTTTTCCACTGAACTCAGTGGTGGTTTCTGTTTAGATTTTCAAAGATAGATTCTTATGTACAGAACAAGTGTCTCTTTGGTATCATGCCAGACTGTCATGGAATCACTCTAAATTGCAGCGGGTCATCTTCACTGACGAGGCACGCTTTTGTCTTGGTGGAGGTGAGCAACAAATCTATGTGTGGAGGCACCATGGTCAGTGCCAAGGTCAGTGGTTTTATATAATACAATATCACCTTTGGTCTTTATTACAGACATTTTGACAGTCTTGCAACCAGTGGTCCTACCTTTTTCTGATCACACTCTGGTGCTCTATTCCAGCACTTGTCCACATACTGCTGACATCTCAGAACTATTCACAGATTCTATGCCACGGCCAGCCACATTGCCAGACCTATCCCTGATTGAAAATGTATGGGATGCTATTGGATGTGCTTATCCAATAGCACCCCTCAAAATATGCAGGAAATGCGTTAGAATATTCAAGCTGTATGTGATGGATTGTCACAGGATACCTCAACAACTCCATTCCAAGATATCTGGCATTATGTGTTATGCCATACTGAGAAACACTACTTCTGTATGTGTAGCTCAATAAAGATTGTTCATGTTAGTCAAAATTTTTAATAATGTATTGTTCCTGCTAACCTTTATTGTCCTTCCCAGTAGCATTGCAATCTGATAATTCCTTCTGGTTGCAACTATTTTTTTTGATGATGAGTGTATGATGGGCAATAAACTCCGTTGTCCTGTAGTAATTGTATAGCTGATACAGAGTTTTCTCACTGGGAAGAGGAATTAAATTTACAGACATCCCGCTGATTAATGAATCCAATCCAAATACTTTGACGAACTCTCTGAATGTATCTCTGATGATATATTAGGTACGACAGGGTTAAAGAGTCTTCCTCCTCTTCCAGAATTTTAGATTAATTTCAGCCCTTCTAAATTTCCTCTTCGTGAATTTTAGATGAGTTTCACCTGAGCCTCCCTGTCAATGATAGCCAAAAAAAGAGCGAAGGAGAAAAGGAAGGGTAAATGAGGCAGAAGGATGAGGCCAATCTTCGACTTTTGGCACAAGCAGACAAAGAGCAGAGTTCGGGGCCACTCACTGGATCTGAGACGTGTGGCTGGAAAGACCTTTCACTCTGGCTTCCAGATTTGCTGGCTCTAGTACACCTGGAGAAAGCGATTGCTCTATTGATCTATCGACTAACTGGGTCTCATCTGTCTGCCTTGGTCCACTTGCAAAGTCCAATTATCAAAGCTATCTCTGGCTTACAGAAAAGACTGGCAGCCGTTTCAACACAGTGATCTGGGTAGGAATTGGAATCTGTACTGATGAGGGTATGTTTCTGTTTATACACTGATCAGCCATAACTTTAAAACAGCTCTGACCTGTCAAAGCATGGACTCCACAAGATCGCATGATGGTGTCCTGTCACGTCTGGCACCAAAATGTTAGCAACAGAACATTTAAGTCCTGTTGTGAGGTGCAACCTCATTGGATCACATCAGTGAACCTTAGGGGCCCGTGACCCTGTCGCCAGCTCACCAGTTAGTTGTCTTTCTTGGAGCACTTGAAGGTACTGACTACTGCTTATCAGGAATATCCCATGAGACCTCCTTGATGCTTTGATGTTCTTACCCTGCTGTGTAACATTGTGTAGCATTTGGCCCTCATTAGTGTGGTTAGGATTCTTTTCCTTGTCCAATTCTTCTTGTTTCCAACACATTAGCTCCAAGATCTGACTGTTCACTGCCTAATATGTTCCAAGTCATGACAGTTGCCATAAGATAATCAGTGTTATTCATATTACCTGTCAGTGGCTTAAATGTTATGGCTGATTGGTGTATGTGCAAAATGAAGGTCTAATGTTTTTAGTTCATTTACTAAACGAGTAATATTTAACAAGTAACCGTCAATACTAGAAATATTGGACTGCACTGTAAAATGTGTTCATTGTATTCATTTATGCATACATAGTGTCATGTGGCAAATTTCCTTACAATAAACACAAAGGCTGCATCCCAAATCACACACATCTACACTGAGAAGTGTGTTCACTTGTGTAATAAGTAAGGGACAGTGTGCAGTGCAGTGCAAGACAGAAAATAGACAGAGCCAGCACGGATTATTATTATTATATTATGGTAACATTAAGTTCTTATCATTAGCAATCATAGTTTGGTTTCATTCAAATAAAAAAACAGTATAAAAAATAATAACTTGAGGAGTGACTCCATATTTGGAATTAGAAGAACGTGTGTGTGTGTGTGTGTGTGTGTGTGTGTGTGTGTGTGTGTGTGTGTGTGTGTGTGTGTGTGCACTGTGTAAAAGTTTTGCTTGTTCACATTCATCTGATGAACTCTAACTGGCCCAGACGTATAATAGAGCAGTTGATGGAGGGGATGCAGCATGGGAGCCGTGAGCTCCACTTGTTGACAGGGGGACCTGTCAGGGCCGGTTTGGTCCAGTCGTGCAGCAGGGTTCAGGATATCGATCTGTAATCTGGGCACATGGCTTCACGGGGAGAGCTCAAGCCAACACACCCACGCACACTCAGGACGCTAAGAAAAGCAACATCCCTCCCTTTCCTTTCTCCTCTTCATCCAAACCGCCTGCTGCTCCACTTCATCTGCCATTTCCCCATCCCTTCCCTCTCTACGGCCTTCTGGTCACTCAGATTGTACAAAAAAACAGAAAGCTGCAAGTGGGAAGTCAACATTATATTGGATCCTGAGAGCACAGAAGTTCTTCAAAGATTCTAAACTTTTTTTAAATAAAAGAAAAAGTACCCAAAAGTTTGATAGTAATAAAACTTAATAACTTAGTAGTATTGTTAATAAAACTGGTTTGGGGCTTCACAGAACCATTTAATTCAACAACAGTTTGTTTATTTTATTATACTGTATTTTTACAATGATAATAATCTCAGTCTCACACTCTGCTTACTCTCTGTCTCTCAGTCTTTTTGGAAAGTCATTTCATTGTACAATTTCTATAATGTATTATTATTATTATTATTATTATTATTATTATTATTATTATTATTATTATTATTATTACCCATTTAAAAAAAACCTATAAGATAGGACTTGTGAGGACTCTGTTCTCAGTAAAGTTTTATTTATAAGTATATAAATTTTTAGTAAGTAGATAATAGATATCATATGAAAATAACCATTTTGTAAGTACAAAGAACATTTTACACACTTCTTTTATTGTCATATAATATAAAGCATATGTTAACTAAAGAGAACCCTAAAGTGGAACCATTCCTGTCTCCTCTCTACCATTTTGAGAAGTCATATTTTGCTTTTAATTGTACACATTTAAACGTTTTTTTCAGATGCTTTATACCACTTTTGCTTCATCCTTCATTATTCAGCCATTTCTCCCATTTAAAAACTCTCACCTGTAACGTTTACTTTTGATATGGCTTTTTCTCCCTTTCCTTGTTCCTCAGCAGCACTCTCTACCCAGTCACTGGTTAATGGTCCAGTCAGCCAGCTAGGAGGCAGTGGGAGAAGCCAAAGAGGGATTTCTGTTTAATGTCAGATCAGACAGTATTAGACTAATCAGGGAGCAGTGCTGAAAGCAGGGCTGTATGTACACTCTTATCGGCCGTTCACGGTGTGTTAATGATAGAAAACTAACAACAAATACATTTTCCATGTAGAAATGACAGCATTCAGCAGATGCTCTTATCCAGAGTGGCTCACATTTGAATCATGTTTCACAGGTAGATGAAGGTAGTGTTAGACGTTTTGCCAAAGGACTCTTAGATGTCATGTTCTTACCCTGCCAGGTATTCAACCTCTAATCTACAAGAAAAAAGGCAGTGTACTACACCACTCACTACAACTTGTACTCTATGTACAGTATTGAAGACCATTACTAAAATACCTGAAATGTCAATATTTTTCATTTTCTTGTAGTTTATTTAATCTTTTTTCATTCATCATATTTGTGTTGTTTTATGTATACGACTATTAACAAACACCTGTTTACACTTTCAGTTACAGTTTTGATACACTGGTTTTAAGACTGATAAATGGGAAACACACCTATTCTGGTCTTTGCATTAGTGTAAAATAAAAACGGCTACAGTTTAAAGGCTGTAATGATGGGTTTACTTCCCGACACTCTGGATCAGCGCATTGTTTAATAGTTTGTCTCTAAATGTGCCACTATAGTTACTAGAGTGCCTGCAATAGTAAACCTTAAAAGATATGTTTGAAGAGACTGCAGTGATGGTTGTGCAACTAACTAACTAACTAACTAACTAACTAACTAACTAACTAACTAACTAACTAACTAACTAACTAACTAAAAATAAATAAATAAATAAATAAATAAATAAAAAAATAAAAAAAATAGAAATAATAATAGTAATAATAATAATAATTAAACCTACTGCAACATAGCAGGGATCTGTTACAGTCTTAAAAATATACTATCATACAAATTTCTGGTCACACTACCCACTTCTACTGTTACTAGGGCTTAAAAAAATTCATGTATCGTGGTCAAGGTAAATTCAATTAATTGCTTTCAATAATTGTTTTGAGGTCATATCACGCAGTACTGTTGTGACATCACAAACTTGATCAGTTGAAAACAAACTGGTTTTGGAGGCTGGTTTGTGGACACTGATGATAAGTTTTGAAATTCAACAATTAAATAATCCATCAAAATCTTGGCTTTTTTTTTTAAACTCAAGGTGGACAGACATAATTGTAGTTCATATATCATCCTCACAGCAGGACTTGCGCTTCTGGGCTCTTGTCTGTGTTTTGTTTGTTACCTGTCACTGTTTGTGGATGCAGCATAGGTCCTGTTTGATTCCATTCCCTTTCTAAGAGTGTCATGTTTTACTCGGATGACTGTTCTCTGTCATTTTGTTGTACAGAACAACAACTTGGGCTTCTTGCTCTTTTCAACACGCTGTGTATCTGTCTCGTTCCTTTTCTCTCTCTCTCTCTCTTGTTCTCTGTATGTATGTCCCTGTACTGAAAGCCAGCACACTTACTAATGACATGTCTACAGACACACTGAACCAGAAAATAGCTTCACTGCTCAGGTTATACAGGCCTGGGTTAATTTTGGCCAGTGTTGCGGTACATTCATAACTAAACTCAATTGCGTTAGTCATTAATGGTCTGCCTTAATCTCCTTCATTACCCCTGTACATCAGCAGATTTACACACACTTTTACGCCACCACTTTTAGTGTCCTGTTTATTTTTAGATTCCATGGCTAATTAGAGTGAGCTGGGATAGAGCCACTAGCGTAAAATGACAAACATTATCATGCACGGTGCTAATGAGAGAAGATACCACAGACAAAGATGGGTAATTTCATTGCCATATTATTATTTCCCCATTATCTTTCCAGAGCATGGCTGACCTCTCTCCATGGTCAGGGAACCGAACTGTGTTTTTTGTGGCATGCTTGCTAAATAGACAAGGATTGCTCACTCTTCTGGAAAGTGATGACTCCTTATGACTTGTTTTGTTGCATAATGGATCTTTCCACTGTTGGCTTGAGTCTGGTTTCGTAGCACTTTGGGTGGTGTGTCTTGTCCCTGGTCAGGTCCTAGCCAATACTAAGGCAGGCCTCTGAAACGAGGCATGTGAACCATTTCTGTGCAACACTTTTAAAAGGCACCCTATATCTTTCTATCCCTCATAGAGCAGATAATGTGCAACCCTAATATACCTCCTCGTTTTCCTCCACCATCTGAAGGAAAAAAAGACATAACAGTGTGAATCAGAAACCATGACTGCATGTCAGTCACGCTCCATAAACTAACACAGTGGTGTCATGCTGAAATATTTCCCCCCATCTCTTCCAGATTCATTTCCCTGGATTTTGTTTGAGTCTCATCAGTAACCATAATGCACCTGGCATGCTTGAGAGGGCTCGGGAAGGGAGCATCATGCTCGAGGAAAAAGACAACACAGAGATTATTTGTCACCATGTGTATCTACTGTTGCGTAGATTGAGACAGGATGCCTAATGGTAGGCCTAGCACCTGCAAGGTAATTTATGGGCATATTAACGTCTGCATTGATTGATAACACTGGGATGCTAATAGTTTTGGGGATGTTTCCTTTGTATCTGTTCAGTGTTAAGCAAACAGTATTAATTCTCTTTCTGCTTTTAAGTTTAAATAACAAACACATGCATTCATATGATAATATACACAGATTAACCATGGCATTAAAACCACTTGCCTAATATTGTGTAGAAGAAGTGTGACCTGTTGAAATATGGACTCCTGAAGACATAGCCAGCATTGTCCGTTTCAGCACTATGTGCTACAGCAACTGCTGCAGGATTGGGTCTTGCCTTTATCTCCATGCACATCAGTGAGCCATGGATGTCTGTGACCAGTTCCCTAGTTCTTCTTTGGAGCATATTGGTTAGTACTGACCACTGCATACAGGGAACACCCCTATACGCTGCTCTGGAGAAGCTCTGACCCAGTTGCATTCCATCAAAGTTTGGCGCTTGTCAAATTGTTGAAGTGCTAGCTTATGACAAAAAAATGGAACTAGATGAAGAAAACTTATTAACAGAAATTAACCAGACTAGAAGGAATGCTTGGAAATTCCATTCTCAGTGCTTTAAAAATTCAGAGAATGATCAGTTACAACTCAGTGAATGTCCCCCACCCAGCTGAACGAACATGCCTGGCTACATGCCGAGAACACATTAACCTACAGGCATGATACACATATCATAACAAAGAACAATGTCTTTAATGTGTCATCAATTATCAGTGAGCAAATGAACTTGTTTTAATCCCAAAGCAGCCGAACCAGTGCATTAATTATGTTGTCTATATTGTCTCCAGTCTTTTGCTCAATGTATTTTCTGATCACTGTCAGCAGAGTTTGTCAATGTGTCTTAAAAATAAACAAATGTGTTTTCTATTCTGTTTTTAGGATTAACTTTGTCCCGCTCATTTTTGGCTTGCCAACTCTCTTCAAATGTAATTCTGAATTTCTTTGGTTTATTATTGGGTGAATGAACAAATGAATTCCGACTCAGCAATACTACAATTAGAAAGAAATCTAAATGACAGACTGTTTATGATTTTGAGAGTAAATTTACAATTCTTTGTAATGTCGTCAAAGTGACTGGCATGCGTTCTACTGTAAGCAGTATGTATTTGAGAATCTCCACTGAGAGTTTGAGTCCTCTAGAACTGGACTAGCTATATGTTTGAAAAACTGGCCTTATGTCTGAATTTTTATCCTGACAGCACTGTAACTCCTCAGCCAGTTCAGCTCAGTTTGTTCGTCATTGATGCGGTAGTGGTGAAGTTGGAGGTGGTGGACAAGAACTAAGATGCACACACTGTTACTGTTTCCTGCTCTTTCAGTTTGTTCTGTGTGCACATCTTTTGTCATGACTTTTTCTTTCCGTCATCGTGGTCATTATGTGCAAGGCACAGGAACGGTCACAAAACACAAATATGCCTGCACAAGCCCACTTAGAAAGAGGAGAAAGTGAGAAAAGAGCAAGAGAGAGAGAGAGAGAGAGAGAGAGAGAGAGAGAGAGAGAGAGAGAAGGGGAGGGCAAGTGAAAGAGTGGCTGATGTAACTCGGCGCAACACTTCCCACAATCCTCGGTTCTGCTTTACTCCCTTAGACTTTAATAAGGAAACTTCGCTACAGCTTTATATATATATAAAAAAAATAGCATAACAGCTTTTCACCAGCACACACTTTTTCGCACTCTGTTTGCCTTTCTACATTTCACGCTTTTAAAGCACGCTGTATTGATCTATAAACCGTCTCTTCATCTCGGCATAAGTAAACCCACTGCACCTGGTTCTAATGCTGCCCAGAGGCCCTTTCAGCTGGGATGATGTAATCCCCTGAGGCTTATTAGAAAGATTTTACAGCCAAACCACGCAGGTCACATCTTTAAAACTCTCTGAATTCCTCACTTTTTGCAGAGGAGAGGACAGTAGAGGAGGGGAGGACAGTTTTTCCTCTGTGGTGGTACCTGCTGAGCGTCTGCTTTCCACAGACACACGAGCGTGGAGGCTATTGGACAGATGGGTGTCTATTTTTTCTCCTTCTTCATTTTTTACTGAGGCAGAGAGATGATTTCTTTTTAAACTCTGTGATAATAGCTCTCCCTCTGATCATTATGTACTGCCCCGAGGCAGCAGGCTTTCTGAGAAATCTGATAAGATTTGGCCACATGGCTCAGAATTGGCCATGTTGTGAAAGATCTGAAAAAGCTTTTATCCAAAAGAAAAGTGGATTTATCACAGAGTTTTGGTGATTTTAAGTTTTTTGGAAAAATATATATTGGAAGAATAATTTTCATGTTAGTGTTTGGGGATTTAGTTTCCTAAATTATGTAGTATATGCTTTATATATAACAGTGTATACTTATACTGTATGGGATAGTGCACCTCAATGCGCGTGCGTGCACACACACACACACACACACACACACACACACACACACACACACACACACGCATTATGGGTGTTTTGCCCTGTCTGATCTAAATCTCTTGAAGCTGAGTATCAGCTGACCCAATCTTTGTAAATGGTGTACCACACCATTTGGATGTGTTTTTTAATTCTATAGTAAAATCTATTTGTTTTTAGTTTAGTAGTGGTTGAGATGTAAATATTTTTTGGCTGGTTTATGTACCTTAGTAGCGACTTTTCTGTTTTATATTGTGTAATATCTTAATATGCAGTCAACTTTAGTTGAGAAAGGCGCTGGGTCTCCCACTGAAAACAACAAGAACATCCAGCTCTGTTTCTGCAATAGTGTTTTCAGGTATTACAGTTCCATGTTCCACTGTAACTAGTCTTCCACACTGCAGACTATAAACTGTTTTATTTACCTTGTGAGAACCTCTTCAATGCCACTGGCTGGGAATAAAGTCTGTTTATGGTGCCTCAAAGACACCAGACGGCGCTCTGTACACTGTTGTTAAATCGGAATTGGATCAGGATTAAAATAGCAGATACCCAAACCATAAATATATACCGGTTTTCAAATTAGTTTTAAAAAACCTTTATGCAAAATACGGTGATACTTTTTTTTCACAGCAATGAAATGTGAGTAACATATATTAATATGAAATAAATGTGAGTAATATGGCTTCGTAAAACACAGACATGCATACATAATGTACATACATTCACCCTTTATCTGATTCTTTTTGTCACACCTTCAATGTCCACCTGTACAGCACCCATCTGTGCTTGTTATTACTACTAAATGTCCACTTTCCTCTAATAAGGAACTGTTTTATTATCATCTCTGGAATACTAATTGTCTCATTTCACCACTCTCTATATAAAGCTGTTTGATTCACTCTGAATGATATCTTTTTAGTGACCTAGCCTGTACTTTATGCCCTTTTGTTTTTGCCCTTTGGTTCAGGTGTGTTTGTTTGTTTGGCTGTGTGCAATATCTGGTTTCGAGCCTGTTTTGGCAAACTGTTTATGCTGTAGCTTTGCCCATGTCTGTTACCATAGCTCTTGTGTCTGCCCTAGTGTTTAGTTTTTGAATAAAGTTTGTATAATACTGCATGTATTAAAGGTAAACAGTCTATTTTAATCTGGGAGTGTCTGGTGAGTCTGTCCATTATTGCGCTTTTATACTATTTTTTGTCCCTCTCTCTGTCCCTTCTCTCCCTTTTGCACAACAGAGGTCTAAGCTTACCCTCATTGAATTAGTAAATATAATCTAATCACAGCATCACATCCGCCTCTGCCAAAGAGACAGCATCTCTTTGAGCTTGTTTTCACCTGGCATTAACATGCAGCTTGTATACGGATAGTATCTGGACATACGTTGACCAGATTTTGTTTACACTTGTCATTCCCAGTGTGACCTGATGTCCTGTGTAATACATCCATTGACCCGGATTTAATTTCCATTTCACCTCCTGTAAACAACCGGTTTTCGACAAAATGTTCCTGCTCCAGGAGCCTGTGAACACAAGGGGTCACCAACCCTGTTCCTGGAGAGCTACCTTTCTACAGGTTTCAACTCAAATCCCACCCCAATTAGCTAATCATGTACTTCTGAAGGCAGTACTTAATTAGATCAGGTAGGGTGGACTAGGGTGGAATCTGAAGTCTGCAGGAAGGTAGATCTTCAGGATTAGGATTGGTGAGCCCTGGATTAGAATAATAGTGGGGGTTTGAAAATGCAGTGGAATAGTAGATGGTTCAACTTGAAAATGTGAAGAACTATTTTAACTGCAAGGGAACTCACTGTGTAATACTGCCACGTCATCTATTGTAAATAAGCATGAGCACGGTACATGCATGAATACACTCTCACAAACACCACACACACACACACACACACACACACACACACACACACACACAGAGTGAGAGATAGTGAGGGAGATAGAGAGAGGGAAAGGAAGAGGGAAGCCAAGATCCATAGTAATAATTTTCGGACAGATGTATTTCTGCTTGCCTGACTGTATCTGATCTCAGAAATTGCATTCTGTTCACACCTTTGGTAAATGTGGACAAGATCCATCTCTGACCACCTCCGCATATGGCTTGAGGGATTCAATTGATTGCCTTTTACTTTTCACGTATCTTTTCTGCTTTCTGCATTTAGGCCTCATTAGTTCATCAGTTAACTTTGATTTTATTTGAGTTTCAATTAAGTTTAAACTCATACAATGTTGCCTGTACTGTTCCGTGCAGTTCTTGTGATGTAAACCCATCATGGCAAATAGAGTTGCACTTTATTGGACTTTTTATTATGCATAAAATGCATATTATGCATGTTGACATTCAGTGAAAGTGATGGAAGGAAAAGACACTTTTGTCTTCATGCCTAAAGGGGCTTAAATTTCAGTTTGGGCTTTCTTCCTATATGCCATACATTTCATTTAATAAGCCACGGTGTGCATGTTTGTGTTGCTGCAGGAGAGCACTGCTTCAAAGCTCACTCAGTTAACCTGCTTAATAACCGTGGCTGTGTTTCTACGTGTATAGAGATGAGAGGGTAGAGATGGACTGCAGGATCAGTGTGTTTCTCTCTCTCTCTCTCTCTCTCTCTCTCTCTCTCTCTCTCTCTCTCTCTCTGTATGTGTGTTTTTTGCTTTCTGTACTTGCCTCATTCTGTCTCATTCATTGGCATTTCTCTGGTTCTCTGATCTGTGCCTGAGGACTGATTAAATCAGTGTATGCTTGTAGACAAGAGACATGTAAGCATTTGCCAAGCGCATGTGCATGCATATACATACTTATACCTGTCCATATATGCATGTACACTCACAAAATAGGGCAAATATATGAGCATATCAGACAGAAATGTTCAAACACATGCACAGTTGTGTACATGTGCACACACATACACAACTAATGCCTGATTCAGATTTTCTCTCATAGAGTATCTCCTCATTTTAAGCCCTCAGAAGTCTACATTACACTTGTTTTTACTAGTTTACAGTCTATTAACATATAGTCTGTTAATAAAACATAACACTTCTGTTTTACATGCTTTTTTCAATTGAAAATTAACAAGGACAATTTTGTTTATTATTTTCCCCAACAAAACAACACATTGAAATACATATTGATTGCTTCATCATATCATATTTGTTATTATATTAAATAAATGTCTTATGGAAAGGGGTGTAACGATTCCAGACACAGGTAGTTGGAGTCGGACGTACACGCTGGGTTGTATTTATTAACAGGATACAAATAAACACAACGAGAAAACACGAAGTCACAAAGCCACATAAGCACAAAACCACAAAGACTGACATGGACAAACAGAGACCAGGGACTAATATACACAATGACATTGGACATGGCTGGGACATGATAACGATGGGGCAGGGTTACAAATGGAACACAGCTGGGAATGGGAGGAGACATGACGTGCTAAAAAGCACATGGGAAGATAAACAAAACAGACAGACCACAGGGACGAGACAGACACATGACAAGGGGTTAACAAGAAATGAATTGTGTTACGCCTTAAACAATGGAAGAAAGATTCTAAGCATTGGTCACTTAGCAAAAATCAGATGAATCTGAAATAAACCTTTTTGGTTAAAAAGAAAATTGCAATGTTTGGTGAAAACAAAACAATCCATTCCAGCATTTGAACCTCACCACGTTTAAGCATGGGGTGGTGTGGTCTTATGTTCTGGGGCGGCTTTGCTGCCACAAGTTCAAGATGTCTTGGCTTTATTAATGGAGCTATGAAATCTGGCTATAACCAGAACATTGCACAGGAGAATGTCAGGGTCTGCTTAGAGAAATTGTTAAATGAAAAAATGAAAACCTGAGGATATGAGAACACTTTTAGCACAATCTGTGTATAACGGTGTGTGTCGGCCTCTCTCCCTCTCCGCCTCTCTGCACTCACACCCAGTCTGTCCTCTCCAGTTATGTGTGTGAAAGCAGGAAATTACAGAGACTGTAATCCAGGCAGGACTTTTCTGCATGTGATTAAACACAGCATTTATGCCCCTAATGAACACAAGCAGATCCATCAGCCTATGCCTTTGACCAGCCACGGTGATGCTAAATCCACTAAAGATGTCACAGATTCACTCTCACGTTCATTAACTTAGCTGAGTATTAGGCAGGAAGGTATCAAGCAGCCTGGCCTGGAACAAAATGATGGCTTGAATTTTTTTGCATCACAGTTCCAACTTCACAGGAGCGAGAAAACTGCTTATGCAGGGGAATTATGGGACGATTTGATTTTTTAGGGGGCAGTGGAAAAGTAGGAGGAGAATTTTTTTTTGGCATTCAGTAGCTGAACTCTGAACTCCATCATTTTTGGCAGTGCTGTTCTGGAGCATTTTATGCTGATTTAATATCTGACTACACAATCTGAAAAGTGTCTTGCATGTTGCTAACAACAGTGTTTTTGTGTTTTAACAGCATGACTCTTTTTTTTTTACCAAAAACTAAATAATTCTATTAATCTCACATCACTAAACACCAATATGATGGTTCTGCCAATATTAAAAACACATTTCAGAGAATGTTCGTTACACTCTAAAATGGGGCACTTTGACTCATTTGGAACCATTTTTGTTCTATACTGAATCTTTTTTAAACACAGTCTGTAGAAGAATACCTTGTTTAAATGTTGTCTACCAAAGAGGAGAACCAGGAAAATAACCATTTAGGCATCCGAAGGGTTTAATAATCTGTACTGTAATGGACTGTAATGTTTGTGTTGATGATCCTCTAACCCTTCATCAGTGCTCACGGGACACTGTTGGCTGGATATTTCTGGTCGGTGGATTATTCTCAATCCAGCAGTGACACCGAAGGGTTTAAACACACCAGCGGCACTGCTGTCACGGATCCACTCGTACCAGTGCAACACACACTAACATACCATCGTGTCAGTGTCATTGCAGTACGGAAGTATACAGAGAAACAAATGGACTTAGTAGTTTCTCTTCAAGGGGGCAGAAGTAGCACTTATAGTGTTAGTGTACACTATTTAAAAATGAACCATGAGCAGTGTTCATCATGAATCTACACATTTATTGTGACTCTGCACATGTAATTAGCAATAGAATCCTCCACAAACCTAAGCCTTGTGTGTGATGATTTTGTTGTGTAGTCTGTTATTTGGGAGATTAGGATTGCTGAGCTTAATCTGATCTGAACTTGAGGTGAGTTCTGGGTTTAGCAGTTAACGCTGTGCTACAGATGCTTAGCATAGGGGCCTACAAATCCAGAGTGGAAGTGTAAGGATTTATGTAGGTACTGTTGTTACCACCCCAACAGACTTGTACACGTATTTGATGTACTTAAACTGTACATTGCAGGACCTTCTTTAGTAAAACGGATTCAGCTCCAGTACTTTTTCAGCCGCAGAGCTCCACCTGCAAAGAAACTTCCCTACTCATAACTCCCTGCTGGAAAAATGAAGCAGTCATTGTACAGATTCTTTTTTTGTGGTAGGGGTGGACCTGAATAAAGTCAGTGGGGGGAGACCTCTCCTTCTCTCATCTTTATTGGCAAGTGTTCCAGTAGCCTAGGGGGAGATGGCCCACTTTTTTCACGCTACACTTGGCCAATCGCAGGTGTAGCGCGGCTGCTGCAGTCCCACACTGTTATTGGCTGCTCTGATGTTAGGCCAACTCACTGGGCCAATCACTTCTGGCTCCAGGAGGATTTCCCAGCAGGTTGTGCAGCACTGAGCATGAGAAACTTTTGAGTTTTGTTAGTGCGGTAAGTTCGACCAAAAAGGGAAAAAAAAAAGTTCTAGCTGTTTGTCAACTTTATAACTCCGTTTTAGGGAAGAAAAGTGGCTCTGTTTCAAGTCCAGTTTATTAGCCGAGGGCCACATTTCCTACTCACTTTCCTACGGCCTATGGCCTGATAAAAACCTATGGGGTTATGCTCCCTTGAAGAATGGAGCTGTATATCTGGGCCATGGCAGAATCATCATCTTGCAGAGGATGAGATACAGCAGAGCAGCAGCGTTAAAATTTCTGAAAGCATAGATGGTCCTATGATGTTTGGGGTGAGGAGGCCACTAGATTTTTGAACCGTCATGTCAACGACTGTAAGAGCAGCTACCTTTGGGCTTTCTTAGACTTAGACTTCAGAGGGGTAGGCTCTATACAGGCTAGTATATAAAGCTGAACATTTTGGGCTAAATGCAAAACGCTGTGTGTGGCAGAAAACTAACACGCACCTCAACCTGAACACACATTCCCACCGTGAATCATGGTGGTAACAGCATCATGCTGTGAGGATCCTTTTTTTTTCAGCAGGGACAGGGAAGTTGGTCAGCGTTGATGGGGGAATGGTTGGAGCTAAATACATGCCAATCATGAAAGAAACCCTGTCAGAGGCTACAAAAGACTGTGGAGGTGGAGGTTCACCTTTCAGCAGGACAACGACCATAAACATACAGCCAGAGCTACAATGGAATGGTTTAGATCAAAGCATATTTGTGTGTTTGAAGGGCCAAGTCCAGACCTAAATCCCATTGAGAATCTGTGGCAAGACTTGAAAATTGCTGTTGACTGAGGCTCTTCATCCAATCTAACTCATCTTGTGCTAATTTGCAAAAATGAATGTGCA